>JABJVR010034656.1:0-33659 GCA_025773905.1 Chitala chitala
CGCCCCCCCCCCCCCCCCAGATGCACTTCAGACAAATTATCATGAATTTTCTGTTCTGATACTGAAATCTGGGTATAAAAATCAAAGAGCCTTTACAGTGAAAACAAGTGTAGAGGGAATATTGGCAATCCAACAGACTCTTGTATATGGGTCAAACAGATTCTACCTACTTCTACAAGCATGCAACACATGTGTATCGCCACAGACGTAGGACACCAGCAGCGGGAGAAAAAATGAGAAAGGCACACTCCTTGTCCTCTTCTGATCCCGTTTGTCTCAAGTGTTAATTAAAATTTGACGTGTTAATTAGATGCATGTGAGGTTCTAATTAACACATGGATAACAGAGTGGCCTGGGGACTGCCAGCAGCAGCAGGCGGACGCCCCTTAAACACGGGCCCGTGTCGTAGGGTAAGCAGCCGGTGGGGAAGAGATGCACGGCCGCACACGCGACGGCTACCTGCAGGCTTGGAGCACCCAGGACGTGGCTGCAGTCCCGGATCGTGAATCGGTTTCTAATACAGAACAGGTCTGAAGGAATGGAACAGGGTGGTTTAAATGGAACAGAAGTAGCAGCATAGAAGACTGGAAAGCTGAAGGGGTGGAACTTCAGGTAGGCAGAACGTAAGAAAAACAGGGAATGTTTGTGTAGAACTAGCTGGGGCACATCAAAGTGAGAGGACTTGGAGTTTACTCTGAGCGAACAAGAGAGAAGGGAGCCATGGAGACAGGAGGCAAGCAATGGATCAAAGGAAAGTATCAACAAGTGCTAATCAACTTCTCATAAGCAGCACTTTCTCCACCAGCTAACTCAAGTCATCCAGCCAATTAGCCATATAATTAGCATCCTATTAGGTGAATCAGGAGAATTCATGTAGGGAAGAGCTAGGAGTGAACACAGGATGGGATGAAAATCTATTTGGGTGGTGTCAGTGGCTGCTGGAAGGTTGCAGAAAAAAGAACAAACTGAATGGGGAAGCAAGGAGGACCATCTAAGGAGGATGCTCTGTCTCTCAGGAACCACAAACATGGAGCTGACAACACTGCTGAACGTGGAAAACATCTCAGCAAGAGCTTCAGATGCAACAGCCCTGCGAAGACAAGCAAACAAACAAAGGATCGAACGGCAGCCCACGCACACAAAAGGCATCAGTCCATTCAGATAACGTCAGGGGAGCTTGTTACCGAAGGACAGAAGCTCTGGGCATACATGCAGAGCAAGCAAGACAGGACGCGGACTAAGCAGAGAGTCCAAAATAGGCCTCTTCATCTGCACTTGTCATTTTGTGCCCCGTAGCCGTTTCGTCTCCTTGATGAAACACCAGCTTGTCCTTGGAAGAGAAACAAGTACAGCTCTGTCACCAACGTGCTAATCATGTTCCAAAGTAGGAACCAGTGCATCGCTGCACCAAACACTGGAATATGCGCAGCATGAAATGATAGAAACGTTGGGGGAGAAAAATGTGCGAAAAGAGGAATGGGCTGTTAACGCGCACAGCGATGCGTGAAACTGGATGAATGGTCATTCAGCCTGCAAGCCCCTCCCATTCCCATTCAGGCTTTATCCAATCAGAATCGCTGCACTGTACCACAAGTACAGCCCACCCAAACGGGAGACCTTTACACTGGAAAATGTCTGAGGACTTCAGGAAACTACACCACGTTAACGCTGGGGTGAAAACGCCACTTCAGGGCTGCTGTCTACAAGTCCACATCTTATTCAAAGAAATTGGGGGGGCCCCCTAAACACTCCAGTTGTAATCAAATGCTCTTTAGTCTCTCATTAATGGGATTTGCTCCACTTAAAGGCATCACAAATCTGAAAAAGGAAACAAAGTGCCCTGTGAATTTGTAACCCAACTCGCCAGAAGGTCCTAACGCAGGAGACAACCTCGGTCACACACTCCAGGCAGCAGCGTCCCGGACTCAACTCAGCAGCGGAGCCTCACTGCCCCATTCTCTTCCCAGCCACCCAGGGAGTCCCCTCATTCACAGCTGCTTCAGAACAAGAGCCCTTCATTCCACTCAGTAACACATTGTTGGAACAGGGGAATCCCATCCCATAATTCCACTTGAAGCACGTCGCATTATTGTACACACTCCAAATGCATAGAAATTGCCCTCACTTGCAACAGATGTCAAAAACTAAAGCGAAACACATTTCCCCCAATACGCCACAAAGAAACCATTCTCCGTCTCTAAGGTACGGCTGTTCATTTTCAATGTGACTTGACGAAGTCTAAGAAGGTGAGGCGGGGCTTCGTGTTTAGGCACAGTGTAGGTTCCTTTTGAGCTGTTATACAACACAGCAAAACACATTAGTCCTACTGAAACCTAGAGAGGACGATAAAGATCGGTACACTGGATCTGGTTCCCAAACATCCACTTTACTGACAGTCCAGTTAGTCTATCGCTTTCTAAAAACAGCAATCAGCTCTCAAAACCAATACACATGAGAAGCCAAACATTTCATTAGTAGCTAAATAAACAGTTAAACATCATAAGATATGCAGTATGTATACAGCTGCCATTAATAAACACCTTATTTGCACAAGCCACTTTCAAGCAATCGTTTCAAGTCCTGCATAAGTTAGGCATGTTTTTTTGTTCTGCGAGCAAAAATGTAATAAGTCACATCAACTAAATTCTTGAACCCTGGTACCACAGAGAGAACAAAGCTAAGCAGACAAAGTTTCACGCAATATACCAGCCAGCTCTGGTCATACGGCTTACAGTAAACCACTGAAAACAAGCAAAAAGCTGATCAAACCTCAGAAGAAAAATTAAGCTGGTTATTGACTTTTTGACACATTTTTATAGACATTGCTAACAAACCTAAAACTCACAACATAATAATTGCCTGACTTCTGGCATGAAAAAGTGATTAAAACATTATAATGAAAATTACAGTTGTGTAAAATTGCCATGGCTTTTGTCTTTTTTTTTTTAACTGCAGTCCTGGAGTCATGCTTTAAGCAAGGCGAGTTCACAAACACAGCTCGGTGTGAACCCACAACACTGAAACAAACAGACAGGCTTGTACGTATGCAACTCAGCCTATAGGAGAAGCGGCGGTTACTATGGAGACAGCCACTCGGGGTATATCATGGCTTTATTAAAAAAAAAAAAGCCTAGGTGTCGCTTCCTACGCCTCCAAGGGGCAAAACATGCGATTACCACAGTGTGAGCAGGGGAATGAATGGAGTGTTATCTGCGCAGCGGCCTTCATTAGCTGCAGTATTAAGCGTGACTTCATGGTCCTAAACAATGACCAGACAATCCTTTAGATCCACAGGCTGCCAAAGCGACAATCTCATACTGACAGGAAATTAAAATCGGGGTTTAATTACGTGGCTGGCACGCCGCACCTGAAGCTGAGCATTCTGGCGACGATTCCTGTAGCCATTTGCCTTGTCGGGGAGGGGGGCCTACGAACAGAAGGCCCCGCCCTCTTGAAACGGAGCATTCGGCGAGCGACCACCTCGGGCACGTGGGCCGCCTGCATCCGCGCACCCTTTCTGCGCGAGGGAGGATTCCGGGGGCCTCCGGCACTTTGACAAGCGACGGCAAACACGGGCAGCACAGCTGAGGCTGAGCTGACAGGATAAACAAGGGATTTTCCAGAAGCCCACACATGATTTACTGCTTTTTAAATTAACGCCAAAGAAATTAGCTGTTGTATGCTGACACTGCAGTCAGCCTCACTCTACGCATGATTTATTGCAGCTTAACAAGGAGTACAAATACGTGCGTCTCTATGTATAAATGCATGCATTAAAAGACACTTCCTCTTCACAGCTATGCACTGTTTAAACACGGGTTTATAAATTTTCCACATACGGAGCTACTGATGCGGCCTTTTTGCTGCCAAAATGTATGTGGAAACCACCAATATCACCATTCTGATTACTAAATACTTCAGGTTGCCCTCAGACGCTAGAGAACAGCACACATTACAAGCCTTCCACAACTGGCACTAAACCAAACTCGGAGACAAAAGGAGACACCGTCGCGAGCGGAACCCTATCGCGATTTCTCATCCCGGGGAACTTTAAATATCTCCTCCTGCCAGAGGCTGTTCTGCATGAGAGATCATCCCATCTTTAATGCATTCTGGGAGATGCAGAACAACGCCGAGCTGCTTCTCTGCTGACATTTGGGGAGAAGCTGAATTCTCCGCCCCTCACGTCAAGTCCACAATGAGGCCACGTCTCCCAGCAGAGACAGGCCTGATAGGAATGACCAAAAAAAAAACTGGTAACAATTTATGGTGGATTTAGACCTTTCTAAGATGTGGCTCAGCACAGTGCAAGCCATAAATCAGACACCAGTGGCAAATAACCTGTCTGACAGCAGTATAAATCAGTGTTGATGGAAATCGACGTGCGGTTTTCACAACTCCATAGCGACACTTGCTAGCTGCACATTCTGGATTTCGAGGTTAAAACTGGCTAATGCTTCACCTTTATACCTGCAGCGGGAGACAGAGGGGGACAGTGACAAAGAGAGAGAAGGGACAATGACAGATGCTGCGTTAACATATAAAAAAAATTGCGGGCTGGGGTGGTGCTGAGAAAACATCAGCCCTGCCTACCACAATCATGTCCACACCTAGCAAGTAATGCTCAGAAAAAGGCGCTGTTTAACTTGGGTGTATAAATAAAAAGCCTTAAAAATGTGACATGACTACATACAATTGCTTGTGAAAATGGAGTTTGCAGTGTTATTTGCATGTAATGCAATTTTCTCAGCTAAAAGCATCTGCACCTCTTCCCTGTGCCAGTTGTAGTGTTACTTGTAAAATGACTCAGATGCAAGCTTTAGTAAAACAAAGCAACTGCTTACTCAATGAACAGAACTATCACAGAGTACCATACCTTGATACAAACAGTGACTTTACATAATTTGCATTTAGCTGACAGTTTATGCAATGAAATATATATTTAGTCATATAACGGTAAACAGCACCATTGTTTTTTTTCTTCGTACGCCTGCTAAATTTGCAGATACATGTTGACATGCACTTTCCTTTATTTATGACTTACCATAACAAGTTCCATTCTGTTTTCTATTCAGACCAAACAGACAACATCATGGCAATGTGCCAGTGGTGATGTTATTTCATTTAAATAATTTGGAGGCATATACAAATTTAATTTAAGTAAAAAAACAACATAACTGACTCAACTGAACCGTACTATTACTATGCCCTCTACCTCACACCAAATATCGCTGTGCATTCCTAATGAAACAGTGATGTTATAATAATATTTATGCAACCTTTCCATTTTGAAGTGAATTTAAAATTACACCGTCTTCACTCAAATTAAATACACCACTTGCACTCCAGAAGCTGCCACGTGGTTGGGGGCAGAGACCCGGCCCATTAGGTCCTGCTCCTAAGCAGCGCCGCTCTGGCCCTGCTTTGAGCTGCGAAATTGCTGTGTGGAGACGTGCACAGCCCTGGACAGCCCCGCAATTTGTGCAGACGTGATGCCGGAAAAATAGAGAGAGAGAGAGAGAGAGAGAGCAAACAGTGAAATAGAGACAAGTGTCCACTTCTCTGTGTGGTTCACTTTGCCATCCACCACAGGACAGAAAAAAAGAGCGAATGGGACACACTGAACGCTGTAAAGTGCAGAAACAGCATAGCACCAAGGCACACCCCAGAGTCTCCCCTCCCCACTGATAACAGAGCGAAATACGTTCAAAGCACAGTTCACAAATACCCCAAGAAATGCTCAGCTTCCTCCAGGAATTCACCTTTGAAGTCTGAAGCGTGGCAAACTTATTCAAAAGCAGGCTGGTGGTCCCAATTCCCAATTAGTACACTCCCACCCCCCCACCGCCCCGAGTCTGTGGGGATGACTAGACTTTTCTTCCATTCGATCACACACGCCGCTCCTGGCTTGATCCCCAACCTGAAGCAGACTGAAGGTTGGAAAAGAGGGGGAGGGACTGTGTGAAATTGACATTGCCACCTCAGTTCTCTCGGAGCATGAGCAAACACAGGCAGGGGGTCCTCCCCTGGAAGTTGTGGGGGGGGGACAACATGTGGAGGCAGGGGATACCACGCCCCCTTTTGAGATATTCCTTTGGAATCACATTAATATGGTGCACAATTATTCAGCCAGCTAGGAAGAACATCAGAGATGCCACTTCCTCCTCAATCTCCCACCTTTCACCCTGATCTGAAGCGTCGGCTGAAGCAGCGTTCCTCAGTAATTCAAAGGTTGCCATCACCTTCATCTCCTGCTCCTCACCCCCTCCCCCCGCAGCAGACTCGATATTTCCTTCCTCTGAGCCTTTCATCTGACTGAGTCCTAAATTTCCAGGACAGGCTCTTTAGGGCCAGATGTCAGTGTCATGGCTCCACTGTCTCACCTGCCCTTCCTGGTGCTTACAGGCCATCGTGTTACTCCCTGCTCCATCACCGGGGATCCGCACCTCTCTTTCGGTCTGTCTCTTTTCCTCTGTCTCTCTTTGTCAAACAATTAAATCAGAGCAATAAAGAGAACCTCGCACCCCAACTCAGGGGAACCATATTGTGGTTATTTCTGGTTGCACATCACGTGAATTTCCGCTTACCACACACACACCTCAGGATGAAAGCGTGGCACCAGACGCAGAAGATCCATAAAATAAGGTAATTTCAGTACTGGTTAATTAACGGCCAGTTATGAGAAGGTGCATGTAAAAGGTGGCAGGCGTGAAAAGCGGACGGAGATGTTAAAGTGCACAGGAGAAGTCATCCCTGATCCCATCCCTGAGTCCAGACCAGCAAGTCATCACGTACGTCACTAACGACCGCTGCTTCTGCACGGTGGTTTGCGCCCATTCTGCCACTTTAAGGTCCTCAATGACAATCATGATGTTGACCAGGATCCTACTTCTCAAGTGTAGAGAGGTGCTGAGAGTTGTTGGCGACCATCTGTGAAGCCTTCAGCCCTGGCGTTCACCTGAGCATACTCCATTTACTGTCTATTACAGAGCCTTTCGCCCTCGTTAACATGCATTCATTCACAGGTAAAAAAAAAAAAATCTTCTGAAAGCACAATTTCACTTGTTCAAACCAAGTATAATTCCTGAATGCAATTTTTCTCACAAACGAACTGGAATGACTCTTATGAGCAGCTCGTTGCACTTTAGACACGACCGAATGCAACTCTAAATCTACGGCTAATACTGAATAGAATTACAAAGTGTTTTTAAGGCAGAGCTAATCTCATTACAATTTCATTTGGAAATGGAATCAGTCTTCAGGGGGAAATTTATTCATAATTTCTTTAGCAAGTGTTCATTAAAAAAAGTTCAGTCCACAAAACTGCACAAGCTTAACAAGAACCTCAGAGCGACAAACTTACTGAGGCGAAAGTGCCGTCTTCCTGTACAAGAGGAGAAGTGATGTAAGTTCACACTAATGGAAGAAACTCTATCCTCTGAAGATTTCATTACAGCTGTAACTAAACTTGCCTTTGCAGCGGGAGCAAGGTGAACACCAAGTCCGTCAGTCCTTTTTCTGAGTTTGTTATTAACCCAAATTTTGCATACAGTTGTTCCAACACGCCAAAGAATCCGATCAATTTTTGTGGTGTGACAAAACCTTTTTTGGTTTTAGTACAGGGAATAGCCTCGAAAAAAAAAAGAAAAAAAAACCTCACCTGTTGACCCCCCCTTCCCCCACCAGAAACCATTAGCACAACGAAGAGTAGGGCAGGATGCGTGAACTCTAAAAACACCCCGTTCCACTTCACACAGATCACCGAAGCTGGGAAACAGAAACGGCCAGCTGCGATTGAGCCCATCATACTGGTGGCACGCAGCTTTTTAACTCCATTGTCACTTTGAGATAAGATGCTGGAACATCATAGTGTGAGTTGCAACAGGAAACGCCTGCATTAAATATTAAAAGGGTCCACAGAAGGAATCGCATCATGTTGTAACCTCATACCATATAAAAGCTGTGGTTAAACACAGGGTTCACAGAGCACCTTATTTTACATAAGCTGTTCCACATTACAGCAAGAGCAACGGCTGGCGAACAGCCCCCCCAGCGCAACATTCCTTCAACTCAGCAGCGCCTCTCTGCTCATCTCCCACAACGCCAGGCCACAATTGAGGAAACCGGCTTCCGCTGCTAGTTTGATGGGGCAGTCCAACAAGACCTTACAGCCCCCAAAGAGGCCCCCCTTTGTCCACAGATGAAAAACTTGTGTACTCCCAGGTAGGCAGACAAAGATTCCTGCGAGCGCTCGGCAGCCTCCTCGGAGACGGAAGTCTACGCCAGCACGCCGCTGAATAACAAGTGGACCTGGCTCATAAAAACAGCGCACATGAACGCCGGCTCTCCCCGCGCAGGGACAGCACCACCCTCAAGGACGCCCACGCCTGTTTTCTGTGCGCAAATTCAAACACGCAGCTCACCCTCAATTCAATTTTTATATGCATTTCTAAAAAAACGTTCACAGTAATTCGCGCCACTCGTTTCCCTTCAGCTGATGGCAGAGCCGATCACAACAAGAAATCGCTTTGGCTTCGAGTGCTGGAGAAGAAACGCTTTCTTTCTTCCAGCCGTCACTGAAGTTTCCACCAGTCACTGCGTCGCCTTTTCCGTTCTTGGCCCACCTAAAGGCGCTGTCGGTGCGTTTTCATCTCTTGATATGCTTCCGACCCCCCCCCCCACCAAACACACACACACACACACACACACACGTGTGAGGTGTAATTACAGTCTAAATTACTCCTTCCTAATCACTTCATCAGAAACCCCCACGCGCTGTGAGGAATCGCAGTCACAAGACAATAGAGCAAGAGACTGCATTAAGGACTAATTAATTAAATTTTATACAACAGAACACTGATAGAATACAAATATAACACACAGCCTACTGTCTAATGTTAAATTTGCACATGGCAAAGATTACACAACTTGATACAAAACCCAGTCTTTCAGATCTCAAATATCAAAGGGTTAAACTAAATTTTAGGGTGTGCACTATTGAATTCAACATTTGGTCTTTCTCCCTCTTGTGCTCCTCCCTCTATATTAAATGTGAATTCAATTAGAGCTCAGTGGATTAAGAAGGTGTTGTTCAGAAGGGCATTTCAATGTGTCCTTCAGCGTCAAATTCTCCGACAGCATTGGAAGAACCGCGGTCAGGCTTAGCTAATGTCCACTTCAATGGGGTGGGTGAAACCTTACAGGTATCACCAGGAAGAGTGATTAAATTGGCCACACCTACAGGTCAATTTAGGGCGCTGTATTATCATCATTATTATTTTTAACTGAGGACGGATATATGTGATTTACAAGCAGCTTACTAGAGTCTGCCGTTCTTCAGAGACATTCCAATTTATGAGTGCAGAAGAATCATTAAAATGCGTATATATATATTATATTGAACCACCAGTGGTGTGTCAGTGAAGACACACCACAGACATGGACCTCGCCCTTGCTGAATACAAATCACCACGTCCTTCCCTGTAATTGTCTACAGGGCTCTCATTAAGGTGCTGAGAAACCATCAGAAGCTTTGCGGATGTTTCACTTGAATGGCTGCCACCTCCAAAGACGCATTTTCAAACCCAGGCTCCTTCCCAAGGGAGTAGGAGAGTTTGATACTGAGGTGGGGATCTCCACATCTCCATATGGAAGGGGACAATGCTGTACTATGTGGCAAACACATGAATATAACAAAGCCTGAAATAGTGGTGGGGCCTTGGCTTACCCCCCGTGCACAATTCCTACGCCCCTGGTTCTCCCAGCATCGTGTGCTGTATGGTCTGATCCTTGAGTGCAGGACAAGCTTCACAGAAAACAAATGTCTCATGCTCAGCGCTCCGCCGCAGCGAGACTAGAGTTCCTAATTAACGATAATTAGGCTGGGCTTTCAAGCTGGACGTTCTCATTTAGAACCTGGTCTGAATCCAGACAGTCTTTCCCAAACCCTCGGCTTTAGACTTCTATTATCACAGACCTTAACGCAGGGGGAACCTCACGTGACATATGTCACTGGGTGTTACCATGGTAACCTCACTGTTCACTAGAAACGATGCAGAGCACGAGATATTCTGAAGTACAACTTAAAAACCATGTGTGTATTTTTTTTAAGAATCTCACTCTGCTTTAAGAAAATTAAGAGGCCAGGAAGGTATTAAATAGAAAACAGAAAAAAGGCTAACTGTGGGCAACAGAAGGTAAACAGCGGAGACTCTAAACTGACACTTTTTACTGCAAGCCAGTATTTAGACTCACCGTGGCAGGTTTGTGGAACTGGAGCTCTAGGGAGCTTACTGAGATAAGGCACAAAAACACATTGTGAAAAATACTTATCTGAAGTAGAAGGGGGCAACAGATGCCCTCTAACCAGATATTTCCTAAATCCCTACTGCACTGTTTCACCCAAACGCCATCCAGCACAACCTCCAGGCTACTGGTCAACTCTTACAAGAACGTTGCTAAAATAAAGAGCTTGATTGTTCTTCAAAACTACCTTGTCCAAATCATTATACAGCATCTGACATATAGACCTAGTGACACAAAACACATTATATATTTTTTTTTATTTGATTAAATCATTACTTAAAACTTTTGTTTTCCTATGCATGTTCCGAGCTCAAAATATCCTGAAAATGCAAACACATAAAACAATAAGGCAAAGGAAACTGTATTTTAAACAAATTGTACATGGCCTAAGCAAGCCGATGAAAAAATAATTTTCCCTCTTGAATGCCATCAAAGTCGGTCCGAATGCGACAGCGCATATTGTCGACACGGTGCTTTCCTGCATCTCCAAGTGCATCTCCTGCAGCGAAAACACTGGGAGTGCAATGAATTAGAGGAGGTCAGGCCATGCGAAACAGCCGGAATAAAAGGGCAGGTGAATCCACTGCCCCGAGTAAATGCCCACCTATTACAGCTCTACACATGGCTGCTTTAATATCAGCGCTTGAGGGGGAGAATAAAAAATAAATAAAAAACCTTGTTCAATCTCCACTTTCAAATACAATGTTGTCAAACTTGAAAGGCCTGGGAATCCTTAAACCACTGTAGCAATTGGACACAGACAGACGTGACCCAGGGTCAGACTCAAGTGGGTTTTTGTTAGGGCAACAGCATACGACTGGTGTCAGAGGAACACATCACTACACCACACACAAGCTAAGCGGGGCTCTTTAAAACACAATTCTAGTGGTGTCATTATCATCAAAGCTATATATACACAGGTTACTATGTAGACTTTATTAACAGCAGCATTGTTAGAGGAAAAACAAAAAAGTGTAATAAATGTAATAAATAAATTTTTTCCCACGTACTCCATTCCCTTATGCTGTCCTTTTGAAATAGTCACCCGTGTATTCAGCCCAGCAAAACGCATTGCAAGACATGAGTTACACCCATCAAACAAGTATGCTACATCATCTTATGTCACCTTTAGTCTTACGTTCCCTCAGTAACGTTATTTATGTAATTAAGAACTTCATTGTCATATTTATAAATACTGATTAATAGCACAGTATTTCTGCATGGCATCTGCCTGTTCCGATTTAGATTCAGACACCTGAAAGTGCCTGCTATCGTGATTTCTAGACATGTCAATTAGGAAGGTAAAATTTGACAGAATAATTTCCACGGTCTTTAGTCCGCATTATTGCCGGCTCGAACTTGGGAGGTCGGCGAATGATTCACGCCTGTCCGGATCGGCTGTTAAACGGGAACTAGCAGTGCGTCCCCTGGCTCGCCGGAGCTTCGTGCTCACAGAGTAGGGAAGACACACGGCTAACAGGTGACATCCGGCTGCGTCGCACACACGGGGGCCGCAGAGTATAACGAGAGCCCAGAGACTGAGCACAGACTGGGGGCATTCATAAGCCACAAATGAGCACACCCTGCCCCTCTAACACAACGGCTCATTACAGGGAGAAGCATGGCGCTACCGCATCGGTCACAACTGCTACTAAGGACATCCACCAAACATTCTTCCTTTAATAGCACTCTGGAGCTACATTCGATAAACTGTTGTTGGAGGAGAAAGGTGAAACTTCAGATATATCCTCAGAGGAGAGCGGTTAGTTAGACAGGCGGAGCGAGCCGGGTCACCGGCCCATTTGCGCAGAGCCGTTAGCCCCCCGCGACGACAGCTCGTGCTGGGGCCAGCTGCTCGCCCGTCAGCCGGGGCACCGGGCTCTCCATTAGCGCCTAATCACCTGCTACAGCCAACTGGCACTCACCCGCCGCCAGCGCCATTACTGCCAGCTTCTGGAGCAGGAGGCTCGGTAGCAAACGTGCTCAGCGCCACCAGATGCGTTAACCCTCTCCACAAACAGCCAGTTGTGTTTCATGATTCTAACCAGGTGCTCAGTTTCAAATGTCAATATTTCTGACATTCATACATCTCCCTGAACAGTTACTCATTGAAGCTATGGTATAGAGTGGAATTTTGTCAAACACTAAATGTTACCATTTTTCATAATTTGTGCTTTTGCCCTTCCCAGTTACCAGCTGGAGGTGACCTGTGACAGGCAGCAGTTGTGTTTACTGCTGCTCAGAGACACAGCTGAGGGAGCACAGAGAGCCTGCCAGGCCGTGAGCTTTAACACAGCACGATGCCATCTCCAAACCCAGGGAACACCCCAAACACAACGCCTCACCCTAGCGCTTAGGAGAAAGCTGGTGACAACACTGGTGGCAACTTCCAGCCTTGGCTACAGCCAACCCTCAAATTCACTCTACGTCCTAGATGCACAAGGGAAAGAAAAACAGTCTGTAAATAATAAAAAGATCAATTTAGAAGGTCGAGTGGCAGGAGTCACCCAGGCACCATCCTTTGGAGCAGGAATCCAGGAATCTCCTGCACAGTGCCGTCTGTGGGACCAGCTCCCAGACACAGTGCCATTGCAACAGTGGGTCACAGCCAACACAGAACATTACAGGGATAATCCAATAGAGTCAGACACGCAGGTCGTGATCCTTTAATCCACGCAGCTGCCTGCACATCACCGTTCCCCCTCTGTCATCAGGCACCCAGCTCAGGCAGAAGTGAGTTCAGCATTGTTAGGATTCACCTCCCCTTCAACATCATTAAAGAGCTCCTGTTTGTCAGCCATCTTACAGCCTCCATCCCTGTTGCCATGCGTGTAAAACAAGAGACGTTTGCTCAGCTGCCACCACACATACTGAAAAGGCTGTCAGAAATTACTTTACATATGTTTTCATTAAAAGCAGCGGTGATCAGACAGGGATTTAAATACGTTTTAATACACCCAAAAACTGAACTAACTAAACCAGTCTCAGATATGTTATTTGGATCTATTTTTTTTTACTCAAGTAACACATTCAGCTGTCTTTTGTGCTGTACAGTCGTTTATTGTTCACCATCTTAATGTTGGTTTAGGCTCAGCGTAACAGGAACCTGTAGAAAAAGAAATCTTCACAGTCCGCCAACTTTTAACTAACCGCAAACCACACTGAAAGCGTTCACACATGCAACTGGTATCCAGAACAACTATGGACCTTGAGTCAGTGTAGCATATGCACATGAGTCTCTCTGTGCCTTGCCATGCATTTTACGGTCATCTTTTAGGCCTTTTTTCAGCCTGCTGCTGAAGGTACAAGTCTGTATTAGAGTATTCAGAGGTGTAGTGGTAAATAAGGTGAAATTCCTCATCGCTGAAAGGCCAGTGCAAATCCACACATACGCGTTTATAAAACCCCACTGTGAGTGTGACACCCTGATCTCGGCCAGGTCAGGGCAGAGAACAACCAATAGGGCCATGAGCAGCTCTGTTCCAGACAGACTCTTCTAAGGAAGCAGTCTGAATTCTACACGCATCTACTGTCAACGAGAGGTACCCCGGGTACCACATCTGTGTGAACTAGTCTCAGGTTACCTGGGAAGACTGTAGACCCCCCCTACGTCCACTACCCATTATTATGACCTTTAGATGGACAAAGACATCTGTTTGCTTTGGTGGTTAGAGAAGGGGGCCTCTTGAGGGAGGGGAAAGGCTTTATCTGTTTGAGTTTCACACAGCAGGCCCTACAAAGCACAACCTTTAGTGTTCTCTTCCATCAGATCACACACACATGCAAAGGCACACGCGCACACACACACACACACACACACACACACGGTGCTCTAATGGCATCACATGTAGCCCTCATAACAGCCCACTGGCAGGAGTATTAAGTGTATCTAATGTGGTCAGTGTGCCTTCCATTAAACTTGTGGGGGGAAAAAGTGACTCTTACTCTTCATTAAACCTGAAACACTACATCGATTAACTGTCTCCTGTAATTAAGTATTGTTTAAAAATAATTTCCAAGTGGGTATGTTTAAAAAAATAATAAATAAAAAAAATAAAAAAGCTTTGAGGCTAACAGCATCATGACGAACAAAAGTCATTCAAATTTCTGTAAAAATTCTAGATTTATTACTAAATGCAAGATATAAAATGTCTTTGTAACCTACACTGCTGAGAATACTTAGACTGTCATCTAATGTGACTAATACAAAGCAAGCTAATTTTCCTAAATTAAAAACCACTTTCATTATATACATGTAAAATGTATGTTAATAAAACATTTTCTAGCCATAAATATTTAACAATTCGTTTATTCACATTATGTCTCACTATTAAAATATACGAAATAAAGATGACAGTGACTCTGTTGTGCCTTTCATAACCTTAATCAAAATGGGTATTCAATAAAAATTTTTAACCACTAACACCAACTGTTACGGTATTGTCTGTGTTATGCATCTGAAGTTGATTTACGTGGCCCAGTGCTGCATTAAACCACGTAGAAGCGCTGCAGAGAGAACTGGCCTCGTCTTGCCCGTCTTCGTCACGACGCGGCGTTCTGTCCTCGAGTTGCACACAGTCAGTACGTGGCCTTCTGGCAAACCCCAACTATCTCCCCCATTACCACAACACGGAGATCAGCCGAAAATGTTCTAACCACACAGGCGCTTAATTAGACACTTCTAGAGGAAGCTAACTGTGTGTGTGTGTGTGTGTGTGTGTGTGATTACTCTGCAGAAGACAAAAAAATTTAACCAAACCGCTTGGCGGGTCAGAACAGAGACAGGGTCAAATCAGAGCTTCTCTTCACCCGCCAACAGCTAATTGCACGCGCTGAGCTGCCAGCTTGTTTCTTCGAGGTGGGAGCAGGGGCTCTCAGACCGGCCAATGAGCCGATGGCGTGCCGTCAGACGGCTCGGACCCGCCGCTGGGTCGAGGCTCCTATTCAATACCAGGCAGAGCATGACTGCAGGTTCCCAATGTGTCATTTACAGAGCGTAAAAAAACAACTTAACTTTCGTTCAATATTTTATCACTTAAATACATCATACGTCGATCCCCATACGAGACTCCTTGGAAACTAAGTGATGAAGACATGATTCCAAATGACACGTTACTGTAAAATTTATAAATGAGAGCTTCTAGAAATCCTAACCGTCGCTTGTTAATCGTGTTAAGATGCCTGCATAGTAGAACAGAATCATATAACATTTCCTTCTATAATGGTATAGTCTCCTATTGCAAATGTGCTCTAGCCTTCATACTAGCAGGGAGCCAAGCGCTTCCTTACTAGAAGACTGAACTCTCCTTCTGGAAAGTTCCGTTAAGGTCTTGGAGGCATCAAACCTACAGGGCTGGCTCCACCTCCCCACACACGAGCCTTAAAAATCGAGAAACTGCAGCCGTCAGCTTTGGACGAGCCAGTGCTGCTCTGAATCTCACCTGCCCAGCATTAAAATTCCTCCGCAGGTGCAGCTCGGATATAGGACGTGCCTGTGTTTTCATTCCCAGCGGGACGTTTACCACCACAGAACACCCCCTATTCGTTGGCCGAGACAAGGAGGCTAATACAATTACAAAAAAAAAAAAAGCCTGAAGGATGGTATCACAGACAATTTCCGTGAAAACTAAGAGTGAGAAAGTGAAATGTGCACCTCTGTGGGGAGAGACAGGGCAGATTATTTGAATTGGGTAATGGAGTCCAACAGACTCTATTATGTCCTCAAAAGGCAGTAGACACTGAAAAGGCCTTACGTCCAACATGAACAGCATCTCAGCATAATCATCCCTTCCTTCTGCCCCATCATTGTGCAAATTAAAGACAGGACAGAGATGACCGTACAGTGCAAGAAGAAAACCGGTTCTGCTACATAAAACATGCAGCGCTGCCACTTCACAATGTAGATGGCTAATGATCTCACCTTCTGAGGTCTAGGAACCTTTGATTAAAGTAATCGGCAGAGAAAGGGGGCCCTTGTGCTGGTCTGATTGCTCCATGTACATCACCCAAACCACCACTGGAGCACAAGAAATATATGCAGATTACAGGGCTTTAGGAGGACTATGTGAGGAAGTGCACTGGTGAAATGCTATAACATGACCATTGCACATCAACTGCAGTCAAGCACATGATTAAGGAAGCCTCCTGGCTCGACATACACTAACAAGGAGGGGGAGTAAGGCCGTCAAAGAGGCTATGCATTATTTACGAGACAGGTGGACTCGCTGCCAATAAGTACGCATCAGCTGAGCCAAATTAACTGAAAACAAAGGAAAGGCTTCCCTAACCAAGGGCTTTAAAGTTCACTCAGAACTGCTCAATTTCTGCGAGCCTTGCCACCTGTACAGTACAGTCTTGCTCTTTGTCCAGGACGACACGTGCCCGAGTGATGCGGAGGATTCAGGCCTACGTTCAGTAAAGCCGCCACGCTGTCTGGGGGACAATCGATCTGATGTGCTTTGAACCGCAGTCGCAAGCGCCCGCCTCAAACTCTCTCTCTGGAGGTTAATCCGCTTCAGCTCTGCTGGACACCCGGAGCAGATCCACAGAAAGGTGCTGAGCCCAGTGGTCTGCCCAGCAACCTGACAACCACAATTCTTTGCAGTGCAATGGTGGGAGAAGGGGGGGGTCAGATCAAGGGGCTGTCACCGTGGCAGTTCAGCGAGGCAGCCATTCGGACAAAGTACAACGTGCAGGGTGACCCCACAGGTGACCCGTCCATTATAATGAGCCTCTCACACAGACGTCAGATTGCTGATCTGTCTATCTAATCTAAAAGCTCCACATTAAATCTGCCATTAAACCACAGTCTTCTAAAAGTGTAATAATCAGCGGTGCAATATGAATGAGGTAAATAAGAAACAGTAATCAAAATGCAGCATAATACGCTACCTGTGTGTCGAAAACACCCTGCATAAAAGGCTATTTTCAACATCCAATGCATACTGTGGCTACTGTATGCATGCAAAATATGAAAGCTGCAACTTTTGCTCATGTTGCATACCAGTGTTTTCAAATTAGCAGCTACAAAATAACACTTTCCTGTGCTGACTGGAGAAGGTATTGTGATTCAACCTTCCAGAGTAGTAACAATGTGTTCTATTATTTTCCCAGAAACCCTTAGCACGACAGCCAGGCCAGCTCTGAATTAATACGACTATTTTCTCTCAGTGGCTGGTGCCTGGTGGGCAGATCAAATGCAACATCACTTTCAGGCAGGAAACTCGACATGAGCCGATGTGACAGGAGGGACTCCGCTATACCATTTCTGTCCTCAGACGCACCATCTAAATGGCCGACCCTCCACTAGCTCAGTGACAGCACATCATGAAATCCCCACCAAACAGTCGTGTAGGTAACGAGCCCACATTTACGGCACTGTTCTGCCGTGATCAGGGCACGGGCAGGGTTTTGTAAAGGCTGCAGTCCATCTAACTGCATCAGAGGCCCGTGATCATCAGCAGTGGTCAGAAATGCTGGATTAATTGGGCCCTCCTGACAGACAGGAAGTACATGGGGGGCCTCTTGATTGACAGCCCCACTGCACGCACATTGGATACAAAAATCCACGGCCGAGACAGCTGCAATTACACATATTGCACTATTGCCCCCACTTGGTGCAGTAGGCACACCTCCCACATGAAAACACAGGCCATTGTTTCAACACAGCAGCCCACAAGAAGCCAGAGTTGTGAAGTGTTCACTGCTGAGCCAGGCAGAGAGCCTCAGAGTAAGGGTAAACACCGAATAACACAGGGTGGTGTGAGCAAACCCTGTACAGGGCCTGAACACTGTTTACACTGCAGATAACACACTCCTTCTGGACTGTGAAACCCCCGCTTCCCATGTAAATCAGCCCAACAAACCAACACAGGTGCATTGTGGGAGGCATACAGCCAACACTGAAACACGGAGAGCTTTTATCCAGAAGGTTTTATGGAATTCTGCAGCACAGCTACAGTTAAGCTGGTAAGGAAAGACCACTGGGTGGCTGCTCTGTGTGTGTGTGTGTGTGTGTGTGTGTGTGTGTGTGTGTGTGTGTGTGTGTATGTGCGTGCACATGCGCATATGCACACAGCTGCTGCATCACAACAAGGAGGTCAGTTTCTCAATCCAGCTGTTGGGAACTCCATATTGCTTTCATCCTGTCTCTTCTTACCTGCGAACCTCCTCTTTCCTCTCTCTTGTTCTCCTCTCTGTCCTGCTCTCTCGTGTATGTGTGCATGTGCTTGCACATGCACACATACACACAAACAAACACATGCATAGAACACACGTGCACAAAGCACCAAAAAAAAAACACGAGTACTTTAACAAGCCTAACCACAAAGATGCAACACAGCAAGAGATTTTGCGAGAACATTCCAGAAAAATAATAAATCAACTGTTAGCATGTTGATGAGGTCAATACAAGACAAACATTTCTAAAAATCACTCCCCCCACCACAAATTACGCTTTTTAATTCTCCGAAGCAGCTGGTCAGTGAATTGCAGTCTTCACCTCTAATCTGTAACGGGGCTGCGCGACCAGAACAGACTCCCCAATTTGCATGACAAGAGGATCGTGGGGGGGGCAGGGAGCAATAACAGGCCAGTCCTGCAGAATGAGATAAAGACAGACTTGAAGTAAAGATTGAGTGGGGGGGGAGCTGTGTGACTGCGGGGGGGAACCCGAGAGGGACAGGACCCCAAACTTCACAGGTCAGGTTTCTCAAATCACAGAACTCATTAAAAACCAGACAAGACACTGACGCACACATCTGTTGACATTTCAGGCCTTCTGTAACCTGCCAAAGGATTAGCCTGACCCCCATTTTCACCCTCAGTCTTATCAGTCTAACAAAAGGTTAGAAATTCTAAACGATAAATATATTTAGAAGCCTTGGGTTATCACTTTCAGCCTGTCATTCAAGATGAACCCCATGTCGGCAACTTTTAAAAATTTGTGATTCCCCATTGATTCTTCATAAAACATAAATGCACATACACCACAGGGGATATTTACATTTTTTTAATCAGAAGGACACACATGTAACTCTTAGTTCCAGAACCTCAGTCACAGCCCCAGACTGAAGCTGTAACCTTTCAAACAGCTTTAGAAATAAAAAGCATAAACAGAACACAGTAATAACAAAGCTACTGTGTTTACAGAAAAAACTACATCTCACACCTGTCAGAGTCATCGGTTTTAAATACAAACCATAAAATTTGGCTTAGGATTTTTAAAAGCGGCCCAGAGGCTGCCTCTCGACATGAAAACCCTGGAATGCTGATGAAGGGAATAGACTGTGTTTTTATTAAGCTCCGGAGCCCTGACATCGCCGATCCGGGATGCCATATGTGCCCAAGGCTACGCCACATTGTCTGCCCATGTCAGACTGCAGCGGCATTGTGCAGGCGATGGCAGGCAGCACCGCTAACACGCCGCAACTTCCACAATGAGCACCATTATTGCCAGCTTACAGCCGTGTCTGTGTCCCCCGGGGATCACGGCGCCCTCACAGTGGCACCGCAGAGTCCACGGCCACAAACCAAAAGGAACCCTCGACAACGGAGGTGTGTTTCCACGACGCAAAACGTGCCGCTTGCTACTGATGAGGCCTGCAAATTAAGCATACTTCCCCCCCTTAATTATGATTTTAAATACATAACTCCCAGGAAACATATTGCTTTGCTGTGAAGAACGCTGGTTATGGTGACAGGCTGAAAGCACCTGTACAACACTTCCATCAAACTGTGCGGTGCACTCAGTCCCTATAATAATGTAAAAAGCCAAACAATCCCCTTCAACCCATTATGTAAATTTATTGTGCCTGTGCCCTTCTAAAACGATAGGAGTCAATACTTCTTCACAGATCTCAGAGGCCAGGACAGACCATTTCCTTTGGCTTTAATATTTTATGAGCTTTCTGGCACTTTCTGTCTTTGGTCAATCAATACAACAAAGAGAGAATCAGACTTGAAAGTGTCACACTGCTGTGTACAAGGTCCATCAGATGGACAGAGGCATGTGGGGCAGTGGTAGGAGAAGCCAAAATTGGGGTTTTTCCTGGACAGTTAACATGGCCTACCTTTTCTCAAAAAAAGGCAGAAATACACAATGGCTAAAATACACACATAAAAAAATAAAATAAATTAAACAAAAACACATTTATATACACACACAAACACACACACACACACACAACACACTATACTTTATATATGAAGGACTGTTAAGAACAGACAGGCTCTATGAAACAATAGTGGTATACCTTAACAGTTAGGACATGCTGACATGTAGATAAAATATGTCACTCAGTGTGACGCAACGCTCAGTAACGTGCTATTCTGTGACAGACGGAGGCATGGACAAACCAAGGTCAAATCTTCGAGAAGCCATCTCCACAGATGTAGGGACCACCAGAAAACCCATTACTCGCCTGGGGGGGAATAAATAAAGATAAAAATAAAACTTGCATAATCCATAATGTCCCCCCAAACGTTTCACGACATTGAGCACCTCTGGGACGCCCTACCACACCAACCCCGTGATGGGTCTGACGCCAGGAAATGGGCACTGTCTCACAAATCCCAGCAGGCCTCAGATGGACACAATTACTTATTAATGCCCTTCTCATGCAACTGTTACTGCAACGGCTGCCCACCAGTCATAAATAACACAGCCCTGATGTGCACCCCCCCCTCCCCCCATTAAAAGGTAATAAAGATTGGGTGGGGCAAACCAACACAGATGTGCCCACCTCTGGCATCGGTCCCACTGCCGGAGCACTCGCCAAGGAGAGGTGACAAAAATGGGAGAGACAGGGGCCTGAACAACTGGAAGGGCACCGTGGAGGGTGGCACGCAGGGTGGCACAGTGCCCAGATCTAGGTGAGTTTCAACCCATTACCAAACCCAACAGCATCCTCACTCGCACAATCAGCTGTTGGCCTTCTCAGCGCAGACCGAGCCACTTACCATCTCCTGCATGTCAAACACATTAACGCATCGACTTGCTGACAGGAACTGAAGACGTAACGGCAGGAGAACAAACAACGCATGCACGCGAGCACACCTGGACAACCGGAGAGTGTGCGCTGAGAGGACTGGGAGAGATGGAAACACTGGCTCAAACTCGCATGTCTTTGAAGCCGTGGCCTGGATGACAGCTCAGATCTTATAATTTCCACAGCCAGGCAAGGCCGAGGGAATCGGCTCCAATCACCCTTTTTTTTTAAGCCTCTGACTAATTGCTCACATGAGCTTGGCCAAGCAAGACCTGCGATAAACAACCAAATGGGACTGACCGATCAATAGCGGTTAAAGGGACTTAAACCTGAGAGCTACAGCCAGAGTTAAATCAGATCTGTTTGTGATGATAATCATGGCCTCTACACAGGCTGAAGCATTGGATTTTACCAGGGCAACTGCAGTTTGAAGGAGGAGAGGCTACGGACTTCACCGCGTGTCACTGATTGCTGCCTAGATGACTTTGTTGCAGTAAGGTGACTTACCATCCATGGAGATGCTCTGAGACACAGAAATTCACCCACTGACTCCGTGAAACAGCTTTCACTGATACAATGCCCAGCGGAGCTTTATCTTGAACAAGACATTCGCTTGTATTTAACAGAAAGTGTCATGTATGATGAAGGACAGTGATCATTTACAAATACATAGAATACGTTAATAATCAAGCTTCATTCTCCAGGGACCTAGCAATCTTCCACAAAACCATATTTATGACGATAACATCTTGGGGCAGTTCCATCACAAAGGAGTATACAGCAGAGCCCATATACCCATATTGCAACATATACCCAGCTAAATCTATACCTTCAGGTATCTTCTCTGTCTCATACCCCCTAAAGCAAAACACACCACACACAGACATCACCAGCACCAGCCCCAGGACTAGCAATGGCATTACACAGCCGGCTCATTTCACAAGGGGGGGGCACGGGGGGAGGGGGGGTTATGAGGACAGTCTGCTCATGTTAGCCTTGCCGGCCCAATTCTGAAGGACTTCAGCTGGATGCGTTCCAGCCAGCAGCAGGCATGTAAACAGTGAGAGACACCGGGTCATCTACTGTCGACTGCTTCGCTAGCAGAAAGCGGCAACCAGCTGCTGCTTAGAGCCACAGCAGCTAAACAAAACACAAAAACAAACAAAAACAAACAACGGCAGGAGCTGATTTACTTTCCCCAGAAAACACAGCAACGTGAACACCTGCGAAAAACCTATAAATATTCAAGGCTTAATTACATTCATTGTGTTACACAGTCATTATATGCTTGCTTTTCTAAATTATGTTGACATAAAAAAAATTAATCAAATTAATTTTTGTCCAATTAACACACTGCACTGGAAAACATTGCACCTGTACATACATAGACTACTTAAAATCATCATATGAATATGTGTGAATAGACAGTAGATCCAGACATGGAACTTGAAGCTGGGGCATATAAGGCTGATAAGATTCAACTCATTTTTATATAGTGCCTTTCCCAACAAGTTGTCTCAAAGCACTTTACAGGAAGAAATTATAGTTATTACGGAATTATCACAGTTCTAGAGATCACAGCTCTGCTACTCTAATAAAATTAATTAATAGTTTACCTGTACAGGTGAAACGGGGAATATTCACTTCACCGTGACATTTGAACACACAAGTGTTCCACGAAGCCTATCCCAGGAGACATAGAGCGCAGGGCAGGGGACACCCAGGGCAAGGCACCAACCCACCGCAGGTTGCACACACACACACACACACACACACACTCCAGAAAGAAGAGGGTTGTTTCGTTTCAGTGCGATAAGTAGGCTTTGCGGAAACACGTAGTAACAGCTGCACCAGGCCTTTTACAGAAGTTAAACTAAAACATAACCCTCAGGGCAACAGCCTAAAAATCCAATATGAAGGTCCCTCGTAGGAGACTATAAAACAAGCCTCTGTCCAGAGAACACAACGGGTGACCTTCCGGAGCTGAAGTACGACCCCCTAAAGGCAGTGACCCTACACACACATTGTGTTAAGTGGCAACATGCATTTTTAACCAGAGCAAAATTTAAAAACAACAGCTCAGTATCTCCATGTCAGTTACTAACCTTTCAAGTTACCTCTGGCCCGTTTCCATGACGAAAGGCATCCAACTAAGAGGTAAACAACCCATGTCAAAAGCTGCCTCCCATCACTGGCTTTTCAGTTAAAACGAGACCGGATCCCAGCTTGGGAGAATCGCACATAGGTACATTTATTACTCCAAGGAGAAAAAAAAAACCTGTTAGCACTTGAGCTGTTAGCATCCCGCTATGGCCTGTACATTCTTGCTTACACACTTACTCTGCTCACGCACTTTGGGGAGAAGCCGCTTTGATGCAACGCCGAACACTTCACCACGCACGCATCTCGCAGGCAACAAACCTGCCCTTGAACGCTTTGATCAAGCACTATTTCAGTGTAATGAAAGGACAGAGTCCATACACATGAGCACTGTAAAAGGAACTGAAAACCCATTCTCTCTGGTCTTGGTGAAGCACTCAGACCCACACCGAATAACTGTTTCAGCAGTAGGCAGAAATACAACGCAGGACAGCCAAGGTCACAAAAAGGCCAGATGCTAAATGCCCCAATGGACTAAAAACAGATTTAACAAGGAAATATTCCTTACAGGACAAATGTCCACCTCCATTACAGTACATTATAGTGAATGAGTAAGTTAGAACTCTTCCTATCTGAAAGAAAGGCCTTGTTAGTTTATGCTCATTCACTGATTTACTCCTACTGTCACAGTTCCTGCATTTTACATGTCGTGTTAATTCAGACTGGCTAGGTACATAAAAACCACCAAACAAAAAGAACATTTACAGAACTCCTATAGTTTGTTCCTCTAGAAGCCATGAGCAATTAAGGAACTCCCCCTGAGCAATCCTGCCCTTCCCCGATCTCATCCCCGGGCCAAAAGACGTCATCTTCACCACTGTGCGTGCACTGGCGCTGTGCCTAAGAAACACAGAGGAACGGGCAGCCAGCTTTTCACAGGTGTGGAGCCAGAGGACATGTTCAGGTGGCCCTTCCCTCATCAGTGCCGGCCCGCGGGCCTCAGGTATCTATATGAATGCAAATGGGCATGATGTGTCTCCATCAGCTGTGGGAAATGATTTCTAAAGCTCTCCTTCTGCCACATGGAGATACATACATCCAATATATCTACAGGGTGGCTTACCGTGTGCTCCTCAAAAGCAACACAAAGCTGAAATTTCACAAGGACTGCAAACCACACAGCGTTAAACGCGTCACCCCCCCCAGAGCTGCTACAAATAAAGAAACCATGCCGTCTGCATCCCATCAGCACACAGAGGAACGATTCCATACGTTCCCAGAGACGAGTGCTGCAATCTCGCCCAGGTGTTCGGTGCACACCTGACCCGGGAGGGGGGTTAGATGAGTACAAGACGAACGCAAAAGACATCTACGAGTAATCTGTGCCAGCGTGAGGCACCCAAACCAGCGTACATGGGCATGGCTCTTTATAAGTCACTGTCCAAACCCCTGGATACCGGCTTTATTCCTGCTCTCACTCAAATGTTACTCAAATATAATGTGTCAAAGCGTCTGTGTCAGTTAAATCAATGCTGAAATACACTATCGCAGACGGAAAAGAAGCTGTTACAAGTTAAAGTAAGATTACATCTCTGCAAATTAAAAAGAAAACAGCGGAACAGAGTCCATTTGTTCCATCCACCAGGAAAAACCACCTTGTAACAATGAAGGAGGGCCCATTTTGCTCCGAGACGAAATTTAATTAATATTTATGTAGTGAATAAGCAATTCCTCAGTCACAATGAGTGAGTCATGGTGCAGAGGTGGGAATCACTTATGTGCAAATCACTTTGGTGCATCACACTTCCCCTTTTGTGGGGACGAGGCTCAGGCAAAGGGTGACGAATGCATGGCTTTAAAATGCCTATAAATATTTAAAATGCCGTTCTTAAGCTATTTTCATGTACCGTCATACAGGGCTCTTCGGCCTTTCGCTGTAAAGCAGCAGAATACCTGGTGAAGGTTTTGAATGCGAGTGAGCGATGTGGGTTGTAGACACCCCCGAGAAGACCTGTCAGCCAGTCCATCCCTAATCCGCCTGCAATACAAAAGTAATGCAGCAGTCTTTGATTCACACAACGTCTTCTAGAAGCAGCGTAAAATTAATAATGCTGAATTAAAACTGTTACTCATGCTGGTACATTTCCAAACAGGGGTCATTTCCTTGTGAGTTACACAATTTAAAAAGTGTTTTCTGGATCGGTCACATCAACCGGCAAAACGCGGCCACGACACACAAGAACTCAACGGCTTTGTGATTCCCCCAACAGTCCACCAACAACGATACGGTAATTGCTTCCGCCATGGTTGGATGCACTATTAAATGAGAAAATCCTTCTCCCGCCAGTGTTTGCCGACACTGTTTATATAAAAACACATTCACACACATTCAGGCCATGTCTGCTACCAAAAGCACCTTACTTATGGATCCACAGCACTTCTACCTCTCAGCACCTCTGCAGGACGATTCAGCGTTAACGAAGCAGCCATGATTAAACACAAAACAATGCCTGCCATGGTTACTGAATGTAAAGGGTTAAAAAAAAGAGACAACACAAGATATCAGAACTGATGGGGAAGACATGCGAGTGATAACATGGGGGGGTAAGGTTGGACAGACATTTCCCATCATCCTGAAGGGCTTGGGGTGGGGGGGCTGAGCTCAAAACAGGCAGTCAGACGTGTGCAGGATATGGGCACGATCTGACTGACGTGCATCGCAGGTGTCAGGAAAGCCAAGCATGTAACGTGTAACATGTCAGCCTTCAGCCTTCACAATAGCTCTGTGGGTTCCAGACACGTTTGAGAACAGACACGAGTACAAAGATGATCGCACTCCCTTGCATGCAAGCGCAAGCAGAAACACGCACACGCACACACGCACGCACACGCACGCACACTCCAAAAAAGCTGACTATGTAACATGCCACCTTTCAGTATTTAAACATCATCAACTGTCACAGACACACCCTAATAAATGCAAGAGGCAGGAGTTGCCAAGAAACGCTGAGTGTGTTACATGTCTGGTATTACTGTTCAATGGGGCATCCCGTGTCCCTAGCACACGGTGAGCAGGGCTGAGGCAGGCATGCAGTCCCCAACACACACACACAAACACACACACACACACACACACACACACACACACACACACACACACAAGCAGAGAGAGCCAGCATAACACCTATAATGTAATCGGACAGCTTGCTGGGCACATGCCATGTGTGAAGAGGCTCGTTAGCACAGTGATTGTCGGAGCTCTGCCTCACAGCCTCCCTGACCATCCACTGGTGTGTGATGGTGGGGGGGGGGCAGATACCTCTAGATCAGGAGGCTGAGCCTTAGCGTTACCGTGACGATCATGGACCAAACTCGTGACTCCCTCTGGGGTCAGGCCCAGTCGCAGCCAAATTCACACACAGTCTCCCTAATGATTTACTGCCCCCCGCTCAGTGTCCAGCAGTCAGATGCAGGGCACCCAGGGCAGAATGGGTACCGTTACCTGAAGATGCACACTCAACCACAGCGAAAGCAGCCAGGTTTGCCCTCTGAACCAGTGCTCATGTACATTAAACACCAGTGAAGGCGACACAAACAGCCATTACACCTGCTAGTGTTCTGTCCTCCTCATCTGCATATTAAAACAGATTCAACTTTGCACATTTAGTACGTAAAAACAACCTTGAGGAAGGTGAACCATTACAGTCAACCAGTAATGGAATCCCAAATACCGGGTGGAGCTTTCAAAAGAAACGGTAGTTTTAGCCCTATAATTACACTAGCGTGAAAGAAAGGTAACCTCACACTGAGAAAAAGTAAACCATCACCCCAGCCCACCCCACCCTCCCTGTGGATGAGTCATCAGTACACGACAGCACCCTTCCTCAATCCCGTCCACAGCAGTCACGCTGAGCCTCTAATCTCACACCCCTCCCAGAGGAAGAGGGCCGTTCGCCCCTGCCGTTCACACTCACGCACAAGAAAAACAGGCTCCAATTAGGCCTAAATGTCATAACTATGGGGGAAAGTGAGAGCTGAATTCAGCATTGTGTCCAGCAGAGGAAATGTTGGATGTGCAAATGTGTGACAACAGAAGGCAGGGATGAAGCAGTGACAGGTTTATCATTTACCAATCACATGTCTAAGACCGAGACACCAACCAATCACAGCTAGATAGAACGGATGCGTGTAACCTTTGCCACTGCAAGTACTACCTTAAAGAAAAATGTAAAACTCAGCTAACCAAGTAGTGGCAAAAAATTGGACTGAAAAGTTGACCTTGACCCTTCTAACACTCACTTTCTGAAGGCAGCTGTAATTAATCAAGTAAAAACACACCACATTCTAATAACACTCCAGTGAGGTCATCATTTCTGTAGGGTTAAATTCAGACCATATATCATTTTAGATGAGATGTCCATAACAACCTATTAAAAAAAGAAAAACATGTGCCGGTTAATAGGATTTCATAAAGTGAAATATAATTTACACTAGCACATTGCATTTTGCCTTCTGGAGACGAAACGTACCCCCAAAGCTAAAGTTATCACTGCTTGCATGTAGCAATCTTTCAGGCAGACTTAGCCTTCTCATCAATTCTGAGGCCCGCCCTGCAAAAACGATGCATCTGATTGGCTAGCAGGTCTTCATTAGAAATTTGCTCGGACAGGGGTTGACCCTCAGAAGGCTCCAGAACAAGCAGTGATAAATGAGCTCTCAACTGGTGCACATGCCCTGGACAAATTCTCCTTTGCTTCTGAGGAAAAACACAAGAAACCAGGAAAAAAAAACATCGTACTCCACCTGCAAACCACTTACCAAATCATTAATTTTCCCAGAAAATACTTATTATAAGGATAAATTAGATTCAAAAAACGCTTTACCAGCATTGCAGACGATTTAAACAGTGATGACAATACAGCTGTAATGGTCAATTAGAACTTTTACACAGAAATATTTGCTGTTACATAAATGCAATAACACTAAAATTCAGACACACTGACACTAAAAATGCAGATAATCGAACAGTTTCTAAGAGAACTAAAAATGCTGAAAAATTCTGCATCTTCTGGCCACACACCCACTTGCTTTCATAAGTTTATGTTCCAAGCACACAGGGACCTATCTACCATTACTGAAGGCGTATCCGCATTTCCATTTTCGCCAAATCCTTTTAAGCTGTTCATATGTCACTTATTCCTTTTCCCGCGGCTGCATTTTGTCTCGTTCACAGATCTAATTTCGACAATGCCCTGAACAGAAAAAGAAAAAAATACCAGACTGTTCACACACACACACACACACACACACACACACACAAACACTTCATCGGACTGCTCTCATGCCAATACAAAGGGTAATACTTCACAGTACTGCGTTACGTGTTTTATCACTGCGCTCCAGTCTTACCTAAATTAAAAAGTGAACACTAACTGAAAATGTTACAGGAAAAGTGTCAAGGCAGCTTTGAGGGACTCCAGACAGTTAATCCAGATCCAACGTACAAAGACAATGCAAAACAAACAGGATGAGAGCGATCTGCTCGCCGCCTGTTTGTAACTACAGTCGAATCACTGAAACCCAATGCCTGCCAGCCAGAAAAACGGAATGACTGTGCAAACATGCATAAAATGAGGACTTTGAGGAACCGCCAGCAGCAGCCTAACTCAACTAACAAGGGTTGGGATCAATGCCAACCTGGGAGACCTTCTTGGCCAAGTCTCTGATAAGAAGGTTTCAGTACAACCAGCATCTCTGCCCCCCTCCATAATGTCTGGAGTTCAAAGGAGTCCAACACTGCAGATTACAACCATGCAGATACAACATACACATTAAGCCAATGAGTGCGGTGTTGGAATGCAATTAAATACAAAGAAGGAAAAAAAAAACCCAATTATGGACTCAATTATATAATGCACCCCCTTCCCAAGGCCAGAAAAGCCCACACTGTCACATCCATGCCTGTGATCTGCATTAACGCAGAACCCTCTTTTACACCCTGTGCATCCAGTTCATGCAGTTCAGCTGATAACCAATTTCCCTGTTATTACAGTGACTTCCAAAGAAGAGCAACACAGTGACAGCTCTTTTAGAGTTGGGTTTTTTTTTTTTTTTTAAGCGGCTAGGCGTTTAGCGAAGCGCATTACTTGTATATTAGCCACCACTGTGCCTTCAGCTGTTCCCAGAGCCTAGCTGCTAAGATATGTGAGAATGTCAGCAGTTCCTCCTCAAGTGGGGGGTGGATGGTGTCAGCATTGTGCAGTGAAAAGGGGTATACGTATGGAGAAGTATGGAGACCATCTCAAAACTGGTCTAAGTTAAAGCCCCCCCTTTTCAGCGCATTTGTTTGGTGGTGACAGACCCACTATATTTCCACCTCCACACAACTGAAATTTTCTACATAAATGCTAATCTTTGAAGATGATCTTAAAAGGGCATTTCTTACATTTACCCAGCAAACCATAACCCCTTTTGTGTCAAAAGGACTGTTGCTCAAGGACACGTCCAAAGCCCGTCTTGAAATGAACAGTCCATCCAATACATGTGATTTTGTGTTTGTTAACTCAGGACATGGTGCCAGGGAAGGGGGGGTGTTTTTTGACTGAAAGGTCAAATGAAGGTAGCCGCAATCTTTGTTTGGTGGACACTTGATTCAACAGCACCTGCTAACACTAGGATGGGAACGTAAGCAGACCCAAAGAGGAAAACGGCTTGTACAGGAGTCAAGTAGCTCAGGGAGGAAACCTTGATTTGCCATGAACCCAAACTGGTCATTCCAGCACCCCCTGTCAGCTCACATTTATAGGTGCTACATCTCTTCAAAACATTTAGAATGATCAGAATGAATCGTCTGCACACTGGGCACGTACAGCCAATGAAATGATACGCAGCGTATCGCAAGGAAAAGTATGAAATGGAACATGGATCGAGATCACATTGAGGCGGTCCAACGTTTAGCCAACGTTTTACCTACTACGCCTGCTGACTGAGCAGTAACCCACCAGGTCTACAATGCAACATGATTGAAGACAAGTGTGTTTCCACACACCCAACAAGCTGCGCGAGAGGAGTCGCTCCAAGACGCTCACTGCACCCTCACGCACGCCGGCGCATTAATTTAGCAGGCAGAGGAGGCGTGTTGCAGAGTCAGCACCCGCAGGAGCGCAGAGGCTGGGGTGTGCAGTAAGCTCAGGAGGTGGCCCCCGAAAAACTCCGCCCACCAGGCAGGGGAGCAACGTTCCACTTAAGACATTTAACAACCCTCAGAAAGAAGGAGCTGCAACCACCTCTTTGGCGACAGTCGTTATTTGACTATCGACCCGTCTGGGGTGAAGGTGCGTAGGTGTGCGATGAGATTCATCCATAACAAAGGCAGCCTGAATCACACTCGCAGAATGACAGGGCAGCGTGCGGAGCTGGGAGAACCTGTCAGCTCATCCCTGCACACCCCATGGAGAGAAGTCACCTACACCAGCATTGCATTATTAAGATAATTCCGGGGGGATTTTCATGGAAGCAATTCCACTGGCTGACGCAAGCGTCGCCGAAGAGAGCTGAAGCGGGCGGCCGCGCTCCATGAGAGCGTGCTTAATGAGAGAGAAGGACTGTGCCAGCAACAAATTAAGTCACCGCCGCCGCACCACAGCTGAACGACAGCAGAAAACCCCATCCCCTGGAGGACAAAAGGGCCACAAAAAAAAGATCTGATCTAATCTTCACAACGGTCTCCTTGACACCAGAAGCAACAGCTTTATAAATTTTTTCCAAAGCGGGCTAATAATTTTTAACAGCCAATCTACACCTCTTCACAATTAATTTTCATTAATCGCGTCAAAGGTCAACATGAAAATGGCACTATTGTAAATTATCACTCCAATCTGATTACTATCAGGCAAAGAGCGCCATGTCGTTTCATTTCGGTAATGGGCCAGCAGTTTTTGCAACTAAATCAATACAGAGCAGCGGAGAATTCCACACCATCACTACTGTACTCATTTTCGCTTCCGTGGTGACAACTTTCCAATCACTTAGGGAATCACCTGCCCCCCACCTCAACCCACTCAGCCTCTGATTGGTACTGAGAAACAATCTTTTAATAAAAACAGCTGGCGTTCCCAACTACCCCAGAACCTCACCGGCTCAGAGTACCACTGAGGCCAAACCTCGTCTGCCATTTCCCCTTCCTTGGATAAATATTTGATCACCGGAACATTTCCACCCCAAGGAGTATTGATCCTTGGCATCAACCATTGAACACCACACTGAACAAGCCTGATGGGGGGAGAAGAGCAAGACCTGCGTCTCTTCCGAGTGGTTCCAGATCCGGCTCCTGTGGCGTAGCGCTACCTTTGAAGGCAGCGTGGGGCCTCCTCCGCCTCTGGTGGCCACCGGTTCAAATGCTTGCAGCGCTGTGGTAATTGCGACATGCTCAGATAACGAAGAGCTTGCTTGCTGCGTTGTTGGCACAAGGGTTTCTCAGGCTAGATTCATTCGGCGACTGTATCTGGTTACAGGGCACCAACAAAGCCTGGCTTTCCTTTTCCCATGGCTGTCTGCTTTGGAGAGCTTTTAGAGGCAAAGATTTCATTACTGCAACGCCCTTCAGGTTCAGCCAGGACAACCAGGAGAGCACAGCAGCTTTGGGCCAAAACAAGCCCCAACAGCTGGCACCTTTACTGCTCTCCAGCCGGAAGATGCAACGCTGCTGCCCCCAGCCTACAATAAAGAAATTGAGTGTGGCAGAAGATGCCATTCACCTATCATCTAACGAAAGCCCTCTGCACTAAAATGCATATTGAAAGGACCACCGACCCACATTCCCAACCAGGCTCATATTTCCTTATACCTGCCTGCAACAGCTGGATGTTAACACATTTTACTGAGAGTGGCATGCAAGCCTTTTGCCTCCACAAGGGGCACCAACGCAAGCGTGGCAATTCTCCAAATAAGAGGCCGATTGGTGGCGGCAGGGACTGTGCCAGTGGGCGCAGCTGTGATCAATACGGCGCTTCTCCCCTCATTGATCATGTGCGCCAGTGAGGGGACTGTTACAAGGAAGCTGAAGAGGGCCAGGCTAATGGAAATACGGAGCCGACTGCGCTCAGGCTGTGCGGAGTTGGGGGGGGCAGCTCATAATTAATTCCCTGTACTGACAGGTATATAGAAAACCCCTCCAGTTTGAGCTGTGGTGCTGCTGTAGACTGGAATTATGAAACAGAATAAAATCGTGAACTGTGAGCGGGTAGGGGGGCACATATATAGTAACACCTGGCTCAGTGTTAAATGAACCTGTCCCACTGCACTTTACCTGTGAACCTGAAAAAGGCACCACCATTAACAGTGGCAGACTCTTTCCAGCACCTCAATGGGCATAGCTAGAAATACACAGACACAAACTGGAAAGCTTTCAATAGTGCACATAAAACTGTATTAAACTTAAAAAATAATACAGGCCACAACTGTAAGTTGTGCTTTTTGGCCATTAATTTCCTGTTTATTAGTTATAAGTTTAGTAATGTTTTTTCCTCCACATCTACAGTAATTCAGGAATGTATTAACATTATTAATACAATCTTCCCTCCCTTTAAATAAGCACACTTTCCTACTATGCTGTGCATGCAACTATCCCTTTTGTACAGCAGTGTTGCGTCCAATTTATAAAAGCTAAGGCACATTAAACATACTGCACTTACTGAAAATGGGCTTTTAAGTCACTACTTAGTAAGAGCATCACCTGCTAAACAATGTACACTTAAAAGTATGCTTATTTAAGGCACAGAAGTCCACATCAACCTTGCTCAGAACAGAACACTACCACCACAACCTCCGTTAGGCTATCATAGAGGCCCTCCCATCCTCCAGCTCACCTGGGTAGACACACACTTCCTGTGTCTATTTCACACTCAAAAGCAAGTTTGTTACTCAAACATTAGCCTACCAGTTTGCTTGGACAAAAGTCCCCACCTGCTGTGCGCTTCCGTGGCGCTTCACCAAAGCCGTCGTGACTTCAAGCTCAACTACTGGCTGTGGAACCAACCCCAAGCCCACCCCCCAAATCCCATCCCACCCACACCCCCATTCTCTAATAGCATTGAAATGCAAAGTGCCTACCTGTACATGTGCGACAGAAAATCATTTGATGATGCATGGACTCATTTCCAGCAGATTACATGGCAGGGAAAAGGCACATGCACACACAATTCAATCCAAGGGGCAGACAATGGGCTCCCCCAACTTGTGATTTAATATGTTTACAAAAAAAAAAAA
>JABJVR010034667.1:0-33658 GCA_025773905.1 Chitala chitala
CAGACCCAAGGCGGGAATTGAACCCCAGGCCTGGAGGTGCGCGGCGACAGTGCTAACCACCACGCCACCGTGCCGCCCAAATTCAATTCACTACAATTCAATTTATTTTTATATAGCGCCTTTCACAACAATGTGCCTCAAAGTGCTTACCATTCCCTCAGCATCACAGTTCAAATCACATATCACAGTTATTGTCTAGATTCACCACTGCATAGCTGTTATCACTTCAGTTTCTCACCATTATTTCACATTTGCACTCAGAAATGTATAATATAAAACTGACTAACATCTTTACACTCAAACAAATGTGGCAAAAATTACCATGGTACCAAAGGCACATAGCTAATTACCCAAAACTATTGAATCACTATGCTTTAAATTGTAAAGTTATTTAAAACCTGCTTTACAGAATTTATGTTGTATTTTTCTTAACCTTGTCTGACTGTAATTAACATTATAATGTGTGAAGCTAACACTATTGACCTCAGTGTTTCCTGTTGAATGGAGCTGTGAAAACAAGTCTCTCTGGGTAATGTGCATATTTCAGACATTATATGACTTTTAGGTTCCACATTCTGATGGAGATGCAGAAGGTTGCATCAGACAGCCTGAGGGATGGTACTCATGAAACACGTCATTGTGTATTAATTCTTGAGAGCTCCCTTAGCTGACCTTACCATTCAAGAGGGTGGCTCATGAAGGGTAGAGGCGTGGCTTTGAGCTCGGTTTCTGTGGCTATGCCTCCTACTAGAGCCTGGGATCTAGCCATCCATTCCTTCAACACCTCAGTGCCCCCCCTTCAACAAGCAGAAGGCTCAGATGTAAGACAACATTAAACAAGAATCTGACAGTATGAACAATTGATACAAATCTAAGAGAGAACACATTTGTATTCTCTCATTTTTGAATGTTTGTGATTGGAAAATCATAACAACAGACAAAACAGAGGTTCAATGCTCTGTCAGTCTTTCCCAAGCACTGTGATTGGTTATTCATTTAGCACAAACCTTAGTGTCTCATTCTTTTCACTTTTGACTCAGACTGCTCTCTGCCATCTACAGAGATTGCCAATCTAAGTAAACTTCTTGTTCATAGTTATTTTCCATACTTGCTCTCGGGATAGCATGTACCATTTTTTTAAGTTACTTTGTGTTTATTATAGTGGGCTTACCTCATTTGATAAAGTTTTTTGGCAGTAATTTTTGCAGGATTGCCCAGTACATTATGTATTTATTGTTTTTAAATATGAAAACCACAACTGACTCAGATTGAAAGGTTAACATTAACATCTTCTGTTCTGGTTGTTGTTCTAAACTGGATATTTTACCAGAGTGCTTGAACATTGGCCCAAGTACAGCTACTGCCCCATTTCTTCTTGACTTGGTTGCATAGCCATACAAATAACACATGCACTGCTGTGGCTGCCATATATACAGGCCATGGTATTCAATATGGCATCGCAGTCTGTTCTTAAAAAATATCCAACGTGGAACGTTTTGGAGAGGAAGCAAGAGAGGCGAGGCCTAATGTGCTATAAAGGATGTTTATTCCACAACTAAACAGGGTTCCAAGGTACAAAATAACACACAGAAATCTACAGAGGCAAGAACAAACATCACAACGAATACAAAGCTAAGACATAACAAGCAACAACCACCAGCTAGGAACAATCACAACAAAGGTGTATATAAAGGAACATGAAACAGGACTAATGAGACAGGGCTAGAGAGCACTAATGAGGCATAATCAGCAGAAAATGACAGGAGGAAGGGCGACATCTAGTGGACAGAGGGAGCATGAAGGGGAGGGTGTTACACAATGCACGTTTTTAGGTCTGCGTGCATTTAAGATGTGATAAGATGTACAATGAGGCAAGAAAACCAAAAATATATATCCAAAGTGATTTAAAAAATGGGATAAAGTGTTTAGTTGCAGTCATACAGATTGTACCAATATGTCCCCATGACATTTTTGCAGTAGTCTACTGGGGTAAAGTGTATCGATGTAATGTGTACTGCTGTAACGTGTACTGCTGCCTTAGTGTAAAGTGTGTTAGTGTAACATGTATTGCGGTACTGGTATGAAGTGTCCTGGAGTAACATGTACTAGTGTACTGGTGTAAAGTGTACTGATAAGTGCTTGCCCAATTTAAACAGTGGTTTTAAGTTAAAATGCTGAAATAAGGATACATAATCATAATGTGTTGAGTCAACGCAGTACATATATTGTATAAAGCAAGACTATACTGTATTGTGGTATGTAATTTTTATTATTTATGTACAGTGACATAAATTATAGTAAAAAACCCAGACAAAGCCACTTTGTGGGTGTGTTTTTGTTTCATGTGGCAACTACTGTCATACAACGGTATATAACAGCAAAGCATACTTTAATAATTTAGTTGTGCTGGCTTTTTAAGGACTGTGTGTGTGTGTGTGTGTGTGTGTGTGTGTGTTTGGAGGGGGGGGTTGCACGCATTTGTTCCGTAATCATAATTCATTAGACAACCAGTGAGTTCCCTCTAAGCTAAAGCTTGCTTAGTCACAAGGAGAGAGACTTCTTCATTATGCAGATGCATAGTCTAAGTGCAGGAGTGTCTGATGCAGCAACATAAATGTCCAAAACCCTGTAATGTAATGGTAGTGAATTATGACAGCAGTAGCATTCAAAAATAATTTCAGATGAATAGACTGTGTAAGGCATATAAACCTCAGAGACATTTTAAAAAGAACGTTTTCATGCAATATACATTTTCTTGCAAACTTTCAAAACAAAAAGATTCCAGCCATGCTCCTGGAGGGTCATCTACTTGTAGGGCTTAAAACCCACATTTTATCTTTCGTTCCAAATTTTTTTGATGTTTAAAATTATTTTTTAAAGCATAGTCTCTAAAATTTGCAGCTGTTTGCAATTTATGCAGGAATTACAGTCTACTTAAACATTCGTCCACAGGGAAATACCTCGGTATTAATGCAAAAGGTAATTAACTGTTAATGTAACCTGTTAATTCTGAGAAATGTGGGGGAGTTTGGCAGAATAGAAGGCTGAAAACTTACAGCCCTCCAGGGACTGAGCTGGAGGTCCAAAGTCATGATTCACTAGCACAGGAGATGGTGACAACAGACAGACGCAAAAAAAGAGTTCTGCTAAATGTGTAGCTTTAGGGCACCTGTGCCTTCTGGGACATTAAGCCAAGCAATTTAACACCTTCACTTTTAAAAGCTCTACAACACGACACAGAGCAGGTCTGTCACTTGGGCAAAGACTTGCAGGCTCACACTACTATAATACCAGCCTATGTGTCGAAAGTACAAGGTTTGCCACTGTCTACATTTTCAGTGTCACACGGCCACAGAGTCACATGACTAAGTTGATGCATGACCACTGTGCCTCCCACACTGAAGGCACCAAACATACATTGGCACCTCAGCTTAAGCTATCCCTGATACTCACATGTGGTTCCTCCATGCCAGTCCTGAAGCTCTTGCTACTGGCTTGGGAATTTCAGATTTCTATCATTTTCTTAAACTGCCTATTGCATTTTTTTGGTTTACAGCCTGAGATGCAGGTTATATTTTAAAAAGGAGCATTGGCAATAAAACACATAATGGGCCTATCACAACATGTAACTGCTGATAAATCTGAAAGAAAAAAAGCAATAAAAATGTGCGTGTCATGAATGGACCATTGAAAGCTTGATTGGAGGTAAGAATTTCCGCTTTCCACGTTTGGCAGACCAGCTAAACTGAAGCAGCAGGTAAAACCTCTGATTTGCTTTGATGTCTGGCAGTATGCAAGATATTCCTCTGTTTGTTTGATAGTAAAACGTGTACCTTCCTTTCCTATCTTCTTTCTGGAAATGTACACTGGCCAGCTGAACAAGAACTAATTAGTGAAACAAGATAGACTTCCAGGGAAGCTCTCGCTGCTGGGGAATTGGGGGGGGGGGTGGGTTGTCTGCAGATAGAGCATGAATCATGATTCCAATTTCAGTAGCGACAGAAAAAAATCCTCCTCCACATGTATGTATTTGGTGACCTGATAAGCAAAATTGATGTATGCACTGGGATTTAGTCCTGGGATTTAGAGATGCTGTCTGAGTACACACATTTTACATGCACAACACACACCAATGGGGAAACACGCATTATTTTTCCATGTGCTAAAATAGACACATGAACAGACAAATTGTGAACAGAACACAACCAATCCACCAAACATCTTTTGAATGTAATTGTTCTGTACACACCATCCAAAGGAAGCAATACTGCATCCGTCCTTTCTCATTGCAACAGCAGAAATTGAAATGCATACTCCCTTTTTCCTCAGAATAAATATTTTTATTTACCAAGCCAACCAGGTAAAGATGAAGGCACCTCTATCTGAAAGTCCATTACTGGCCATTGAGACCTGAAAAAAATCAGAGAAATATGAAAACCAATTTTAAAAGTCTATTTTAAAAAGGTAAACATGTATGCCGCCTTCTTGATTTCCACAGACCCATGAAACAGAGCATTTTAAGGTTTCAGAAACATAATCTCTATACAGTGGGTTACAGATGGCCATCCTCTCAAAAAAGATGGGCAGTGTCTGTCAGTACTGGGTCATGTTCTGTTATTTGGCTATTGACCTTGAAAATGAAACTTTACAGCATGGTAAGGGCTTTATTTATACACTGGAGCAAAGCACAGAAGGACGTATGTCATGCCACTGGAGAACACAGTGGCCTCCTCACCCTGATCATTTAGGTGTAGACTCTATCAGGTTTCAATCTGCACTCGTATTTAATAATTGCCCGATGTTACATCTCATCTTTGCAAAGTATTATCAAACATTTCTGTGGTGAGTATTAAGAAATAGTTTTTCCCTGTGTATTGTGCTACTGTTCCTGCCCCTGGTCCATAGGTGGACCGGTAATCTGGACATTCTGTCAAATGCCAGAATGGCTGTCTGACCTAGTGTGTGGACGGCTGTCTGACCCTGTGTGTGGACAGCTGTCTGACCTAGTGTGTGGACGGCTGTCTGATGTATTAACCATAAAATACACAACAGGTTTAAATCATACATGCACTCAGTATGCTCATCATAAAGGATTTGTAGAAGACATTTCATTTGCAAATGTATTGTCCAGTGCCCCCTCTCCCACCCCTGGACTGGGACTTCAAGAGCTTTTTTCAAGTCCTAGCCCTTCCCTGCCCTGGCCTAGCAACCCTGCCCTTGATTCTGCCTAACTCTCTCGTTTGTGCCCTTGTAGTTAGTGTTTCAGACTGCTGAACCAGATTCCCAGTATCTTCCCTTAATGTATCTCCATTTGCACCTTTCAATTTGGAACACTTGTTCTGTGCTAATAAAGTGCATCGCTTTGTAACATGGATTCACATAATTATGTTTCCCATGTGGTGATATTATATTGTAAAAGAGGTTATAAATGTGCATTTTGGTATTTTTTTGCAGCATGGTTACATTCTGGATTGGTTATGAGCAGTTTATGTCATTTACTTATTTCTACCAACAATTTAGGTATTTATTAAAAAATCATGCATGAATACTGCAGCAAAATACTATTGGTTTAGTAGCTCATATCTGTGGTCAATTGTTTTCAGCATCAGTATGAACCCAGGCTTTTCTACTGTATATTTGGGTACCATATCTCTAGAGATATGAAACATTTCTAATTTCTTTCCACTGTGGCCCCTTCTTAACAAATGGGAAAAGATGATGCTGTTATTACCTGCATCTCGCAGAACCACATTCTTGTCCCACTCGGCTGCACATCTCTGTCAGAGATGTTGTTTGTTGTGCTGCTGCTTTTTACTGCCACAGACCTTGTAATGACAGAGATTTGTTTGACATTGGACTTTGCATAAGCAAACCACTTTCAAATGATTGAGAAGGCACCACTGGTTTGATAATAACTGAGGAGACTGATTTAAAAAACTGAGCTCCTCGCTTTTTGACTGGGACCCACCACTGGAGCCAGGCCTGAGGTTAGGTTCATAGTCAAGTGCCTGGCAGCCCGGTGATCCACATAACCTAGCCTGACTGCTGGGTGAATTTTACCTTTGATTGAAAAGAAATAATATAGGGTTCTTACTGGCTGTGGAATGGCGCACCAGGTTTTCTCTCTTGTTTGCCTGTATGAGGGTGCATGACCTAATCCAATCTACGTATGCTTTGTAGACTTCAAAAAGGTATACAGCCATGTCCCTCAACATGTTCTTTGGGAGTTTCTGCAGGAATGCGGAGTGCCTGGAGCACTGCTGCATCTTCTCCCATCCCTGTATGAACTGTGCTGGCATACTTGGAATTAAGTCAAGTCTGTTCAATATTAGGACTGGGATTCACCAAGGGTTCATCTTAGTTTTCACTCGGGAAAGAGTGAGTTTCTTTTTTCAGGTCATTGGAGATGGGCTGCCTCAATTGCAAAGTTTAAGCATCTCAGGGTCTTGTTCAGGAGTGATGGGAAGAGGGACCATGAGATTAATTTATTAATCTAATTATATTGCATCAGATCAGCATCAGCAGCTGTGTAGACATTACACAGTTCTGTCATAGCAATGAGAGACCTAAGTGAAAAAACAAGGCTCCCAAATTACTGGTCAGTTTATGTCCCCATTCTCGCCTATGGTCATGAAGTTTGGGTAATGACCAAAATAATAAGATTGTGAATAAAATGAGGTTTCTTTGCAGGGTTGCTGAGGTTACTCTCCAAAACAGGATGTGGAGCTCAGCAATCTAGGATAGCCTCAGAGTACTGCTGCTGCTCCTCTGGCTTAAGAGGAGCTATCTGAGGTGGTTAGCATATGTAATAAGGATGTCCCCTGGAAAATTGCCACTGGAGATGTGCTGAGAAGTTTATACTGTAGTTTTTTGACCATGTGTCTAGTTGTATTTTCGTCATATTTTTTAAGGTTGAAATTCTTTGTACGTATGAAATAAAAGCACTGGTTATGTTGCTGTTGAACCCTAGGTCATGTCACAAAATAGCCTAGTCAAAACAACCATTCTTCTGTGAGTTCAAAACCGTGGTGGAACCAGAGCAAGGGATAATTAATTTAATATTTCACAAACATGATAGCCATGGAACAAATCCAGTACCTCAAGCAGAAAGTTTACAATTTTATCCAATGCAAGTGGGTCACACTTTTGAGAACAGCCAATACACACAGCATCGGCACCTACTGGTGTATAAATAGTTTCAGAGCTTTTCTTCCCATGATGTTTTGCATTGTGGCTGTCATCACTGTGATGCCCTCACCACATAAAACACTGTTATTTAAAGTACACAGCAGTGCACACCCCAGTCCTCCTCCCCTCCACAGAGTGTGTACATGAATGTGGCGGTTCAATGTTAACAGTACTTTCAGGCAAAGTACTCATTAGTAAGCCATGAAATGTAACAAACAGGGGTATCTGCCCAATTCGCTTTGGACTAGGATTAATCCAATGGAGGCAGCAGATCTTATAGCACAATGTGCCTTTTCAAATAAAAAATGTGGCCATTTGTCTCTTTAAGAGAATTTCCATGGGAACAATATTACACCCTAATGAATACACAGCATTCACACTGAACTCTGCAGTGTCTTTTTGTAACTAAAAAAGCTATTAAGAAAAAAAAATGCTTTACCATCTTTGTTTAGGGCTTGCAGCCCATAACCCACTGGGCTTGTCTTTTTGTTGTATTTATGCAAATCAACATAGTTTTGACAATAAAAACAGTAGGATTTTTAAAATGTCGGCACGGCACTCAAAATTCTCATTCTGCAGTACGCAATGGATCTAAATATGTCCCACAATGCTGCTAATTTAGGTCCATTTTATTCCACTTTATGCTCATCCCTGACAAAGATTTTTGCAAGGTGTATTTGCATCAGCATTTTTTCAGTTTGTCCTGAATACTGTGGCTCAGGTGTATTCTGACCTCCCCAATATTTTGCATGTCCCAGATCATCGGGTCAACATTTGAAAGGTGTTACTGACCCCCCACTATGATTCACACACTCATCTTTATACTTACGACAACCTCCTATTGATTTCTGTTGGTTGACTTGTCAAATATATGGGGTGTCTGTAGGCATAAGCACTGAAGGTTCAGGTACAGATGGAACAGGGTAGTAGTATTTGGTTTATGCCAGCTGAGTCAGTACCACACATACTTTTATTAAGCTGGTAAATTCTGAATTGTACATGAGTGTAATATGAGCAGCCCTGCCAGGGCTTGAACCTGCTCAACCACAACCTGCACAATATCTTCAGACAAGAAGGACTTAATTTTTTAACTCCCCTGCTCAGAGAATTTATAGGATACAGCCTGATATCTTGGAGTTACTATCATAACACATGTACTGAACACAAATATCAGCGCCTAATGAAAACAGAGCTGCTGGTTGCTGAGACTTAGTATACTTAGACTTTAGTATGATCAAGACTGAAAATCCATCAACCAGACTAGAAAACTGAAAAAGGTAGACTAATTAACTCACTAATTTAGCTATTTACAAAAACTAATTTTCATAGATGGGAGATGATGTCCTTGTAGTAGTAACATGTCAGCCTTTCCACAACAAATCTGTAACAAAAGCATCTTCAAGTCTTCAGTAGCATATATGACTATGACCAACATTTAACTTCCTCTAAGATGTCACCAGTACCATTAAAATTACTTGTTTTAACATTAATGCGCCCTGTGGTGGGTTGGTGCCCCACCCTGGGTGTCCCCTGCCCTGCACCCTATGTGTTTTGGGATGGGCTCTAGGCTTCCCTGTGATCCTTAACAGGATGAAGCGGTATAGAAGATGACTGACTGACTGACATTAAGCCTTCTCACTGCCCAGGAGTGGTTTGAGGATTTTTACAATTGGGAGGCCAGAAATGGGCCATATTTAACATAGTGGGGCAAACCATATGTCTTACTTTGATATGTAATTCTTTTCTAAAGCAACTAGTGATTGGCAGGAGAGGGACACGGAAGGGGCCAATCGTATTCAGCTGGGGGTCAGTGTCCCTGTTGCCACACCCCTAAATCTGCCTCATGTCTGAAAGGCAAAAAATGGAAACCTTGTGGGAATTTTGGTCTCCAGGCAGTAGAAGGACTATCCGTTTATGTTCACAGCTGTGGATTCCAGAAAAGGATCAAAATCAGCCTTTCTAATCACCTTTTGGCTCTCTGTATGCTCAAGGCATGTAAGTGAGTCTTCGATAAATTCGAGATGATCTACAGTAAGTTTTTATTTTAATAATTATTTAATTCCTATTTAGACCATATATTAAATTTTTCTTCATTTTGTATTATTTTTAACGAAAACAAAGTGTCACTTCAGTTTCTTTCACAAATGGACAAATAGCGTCCCTCCTTGTACAAGTGCATTATGTGATTATGGTAAATGGAAGTGTCAAGTTACAGCATGGTAGAGCATTCACATAAAATAGTTGCCCTTTTTATGTGGAGGTAATGATGACCTTTGTCAAAAGACTATTATTACTGGAGGAAATTCAGCAATGATCTTGGGAGATTTATCATCTGGCCTAAAAATAAGTCATGATGGGGAAATTTATTTTTGTTTTGGTATTAAAGGTACCGTACCTGTTCTGTCCGCTTTACTGATAACCTGTTTGGTTGTATGCTCCATGTATAAGCTGCTTTGGACAAAGGCATCTGCCAAAAATAAATGCGCATTTCTGACAGGAAAAAAAAATGCAAATTAAATCCTCTTATGAATTTTTCAGGCCACTACAGTGTACGTTTCAGACCACAGTAATGATTAAACCATATTTTATTTAACAGCATGTGTCAGAGCCTAGAAGTCAGCCTGTGTAAACTTCTTTTTAAAAGCCTATTTCGGGTAAAGAAATGGCTGTTGTCCTATCAAACAGCACCCAGGTTCAATGACTGCTACAAAGACATAATACAGAACAATAAGTCATCATTAGACCTTAAAGTGTCATCATTAATGTGAAAATTTATGTATTAGCTGTGAGTGTTTCCTATGAAATTTTGGGGACAAGGTTGTGCAAAGTACTGCTGACCCAGAGCAATCTCATATACTGTGTGTGTGAGTGTGTATATACGCCAGTCAACCATAACATTGTGACCATATGGCCTAATATTCAGTAGGTCCCCCTTGGACTGCCAGTACAGCCCTGACCCATCAAGGCATGGACTCCACTAGACTTCTGAAGGTATACTGTATTATCTGGCACCCAGCTGTCAGTAGCAGATCCTTTAAGTCCTGTAAGTTGTGAGGTGGGGCCACCATGGATTGGACTCGTTTTTCCAGCACAACCCACGGATGCTTCATTGGATTGAAATCTGGAGAATTTGGAGGCTATGTTAACACCTCAAACTCGTTGTTGTGTTCCTCAAACTATTCTTGAACCCTTTTTGCAGTGTGGCAGGGTGCATTATCCTGCTGAAACAGGCCACTGCCATCAAAGAGTGAAAGGGGTGTACATGGTTAGCAACAACATTTAGATAGGTGGCACATGTCAAAGTAACATCCACATGAATGGCAGGACCTAAGGTTTCTCAGCAGAATCACACTGCCTGTGCCAGCTTGCCTTCTACCCATAGTGCCTCTCGGTGCCATCTCTTCCCCAGGTATGTAATGCACATGCACCCAACCAACCACATGATATAAAAGAAAATGTGATCCATCAGACCAGGCCACTGTCTTTCATTGCTTCATGCAAAGCGGGCCCTGGGTATAGACCATATAGACAAACGCTATGGGTGCCATTTGTCAATAAGGGCGCTGCTGGCACCCCAAATGAGGAAAGAAGAAAAATGTAAGGAGCACCAGCTAAAATCTTGCTGAGGATGCCTAACTGGTCAGAGCTGGCTATGGCTTCATGGTCCAGATGTGATGTTCCCATTGTAGGTGCTTTGGGAGGTGGACACAGGTCAGCGTGGGCACCCTGACCAGTCAGCGGCTACACTGCCCCATATGCAACAAATTGCAATGCACTGTGTGTTCTGACACCTTTCTATTGGAACCAACTTTAACTTTTTTAGCAATTTGAGCTACCATAGTTCTTGTGCTGGTTTGGACTACATGGGCCAGCCTTCGCTCCCCATGTGCATCAGTGTGCCCTAGCCGCTCATGACCCTGTCACCAGTTCACTGGTTTTCCTTCCTTGGACCACTTTTGGTATATGCTGACCACTGAAGACTGAGAACATCCCACAAGAGCTGCAGTTTTGGAGTTGCTCTGACCCAGTCGTCTAGTCATCACAATTTGGCCCTTGTCAAAGTCGCTCAAATCCTTACGCTTGCCCATTTTTACCAAACACTGCAACTTTAGGAACAAAATCTTCACATGCTACCAAATATATCCCACCCACCTCCAGGTGCCACTGTAATAAGATAATCAATGTTATTCATTTCATCATTTTTTGGTCATAATGTTATGGCTGATCGGTGTATACAGTTTATATAGGTCTAAAACCAAGGTGTAGGGCTGCTATGGTTACTGCAGGAAAAATAACTATATAATTGGGTCTCCATCTAAGCACAAAAAAAAACAGTCTGTTCAAAACCTGTCAGGTGCAAAAGCAGAGTCTACCTCTGTGCCCTCTGAAGCATTTCAATGGACAAGACGGTCTCATGTCACTATAAACAATCTCTGTTCTACTGCTCCATCATACATATGAAAGGAAGTTGCTTTGTGCAATTCCAAGAAGAGGAGGATGAAATGTTGAGAATCAACTGTGTATAAATTTACTTGAAGTGAAAATCCACAAACTCTTTTCTCCTAGGTTGCAACTTGTCTAATTGTTAATACAGTATTGTATTAAAATGTATACTGATACAACAGAGACAAAGATGATGTACACTATATATATATATATATATAATAAATGTATTGGCACACCAGTAGAGAAAAACAATTCATTTTAATCCCCAATGATGTCAGCAAAGTCACATAATGAATTTCAGTTTAAAAGGCATGAATATATTATTCATTGTATTTTCTAATTTAACAACTATCACAAGATTTGGGTACATTGGGTCGGCAGAGCATGAATGTTTTAAGGTGACCTGCTCTGTCATCTTTAAGCTGAGTGAACAATGCAAACGATGAATGTCAGAAGTCTTCAAAAACACAAAATTTGTAAATTTTCTGAAAGGTCCTACCGAGACTGATTTAGGCCCTTTGGCTAATGGCTAGTAGGCCAGCAAAGTATTCTCCTGTGCAAATGTAGGACAAGTTGTTGACAGACAGAAAAAAAATCATGTAAGGGTAAATACTGAGAACAATGACTTCATCTCCACAGAGAAAGCTCTCTTTACAGGGACACTGCACTTCAGCTCCATTTAGTAACTTCAATTAGCATAAGTAATAGAAATGGGTAGGGCAGAACCAAAGCTACTGATTTTGGGAAGCAGTTTTTTTAATGAGCTCAGTTAAGTGTATTACAGCTGCAAGTCCCAGAGCAGTGGGTTGAATTCTGAGTGACTTATATGCCATTAGATTGTGTGTCATGGAAGTTTGAAGCACTTAAGTGCTTAAAATAGTACTTCAGTGAAAGATAACAGATTCAAAGTAAGCAGAGATGGCATCTCTTGGTTCCTTAATGGGTCCCATACAGCATAGCTGCTGAAGACATACGATGTTTCCTTGCAGTGATAAGACAGCTCTGACCCAAAACGAAACCAGGGTTAGACCCCATAAAGTGCTGTATGTACATATACATTTAATTCTCTCCAGAATACAGTTTTCATGCCCTAAATAAGAAGTTATTTTCCCCAGGTAGCGCAACATTAAAACAAATTGTGGTAAAAAATAGAAGAGGGCAACAAATATCCCCACCGGGAACACATTTCCCATTAATATTTCCCAAAAGGTTCTAAGGTAATCATATGAGAATATTACTAATGGTAGTGGTGGTGGGGGGGGTTCATTATTTTGATATCATGGAAAGAACCCCACAGGTGCCTACCGATAACAAAGTACTTGGGCACAGGGCTGCAGTACTGGAGTGACAACAAATGGTTCATAAGAACACTTTCGCCAGATATTGGGTGTACCTTACTGCATCCTCTTTGATCTTTAATTTAAATTCTTTTAGAGGCTTCATTTAAAGTGGATACATACCTAAAGAGAGTGCATGTATTCTGTAAGGTCAGAGGTTAATTTCCCAGATGCCAGAGGTACATGTGTAAAGGCATCACAATGATAAAATGTAGGGCATTGTATTGGCAAAGACAGTTTCCTTCAAAGCTGAGTGATGTGCCTGGAGAACCAGAGGATTGGGTTTGGAATTCTAAGAACGTTAGCAGGAAATTCACTAAACCCTTTTCCAGTGACAGTGACATAGTGTCCCCCCATTCCATTCAAAGGAGACCATGAAATGAAATGAGGAAGTTTGGAAACCACCAACCTCTGCCCAAAAGGACTGTTGTGTCAGATGAGCATAGACAAACAACTACCTAGTCAGAATTAAAACCACCTTGACTCTTTCCTTATTCCCTACACCAAGGAGTGTGAATCAATTTTCCCATCAGTTCTGTTCACTGAGAATGATGGCTCAGCTGTCATGGATAGTGTAGGGCAGCTTCACCTCTCACACAAGACACATGCAGGGACAGCAGGTGGATTATCAGGACATTCTGGCCTAAAGGTGGACATCTAAATCCATCTTAAATCAGTACTTTCTTTTCTTTACTTTTTCCAGTATCCCTAGTTCACATAAAGTCATGACAGTTTGAACACGTCATTACATTAATCCTTTACGTTATATTTCTGCATTTAAGTGAATAGTTTTTTAAATGGTTATTTCATAATTTCTGAGCCCTCTTTCCATTCAGGACTCAAAAAATCAAGCCTGCTTGTGGATGCACGCCGGGGCATTTTATTAAAGGAACAAAAAACTCTCCCAAAACACTGCTACCACATCCATGGCAAGAGTGAAACCACAGTTAACACAAAGAAAAACCAAAATTAAATGCTAAACCAAAAGAGAAAAAAGCCACAGGGAAAAGTAACTTAATAAGCCCAATTATTGAGCAGGACAACTACCAAGGAAATGATGGGGCTCCAAACGAGTGGAGCTGTGACCCCCCCCCAGCACATACACTTTCAGAAAGAGCAAAGGGCCACCACAAGGATCCCAAGGGATCCAGCTCTTCTTAAAATCAGTTTTTGAAATTTGGGCTGTCTGAGAAAGAATCATTTGTCTTTCCACCCCTGTTTGTGATATTTTGCACAAAGGTAAAGCAGTGTCCATAAAATATATACAGCTTCTAGACATAATAAAAATGGTTAATATAACAGGTTTATCGGTTTGTAGTGGCCAAGTACAGCAGAGGTAGCATGTGACTTCTATGTTTGTAAGAGACAACATTTTAACAGCAAGTAATGTTGAATAAACAAGAAACAGGAAGTGCAGACCTGACTGGTCTGCTTGGGAGAAGATTCTATACAGAATTAAGATACCAAGTCTCCTGAAAGGGTGCAGTGTGAGAACCTTTATCTGTGTGAAAATCCTTATCCTGACCTCTCAGTAATTGAAGACTAAGTACACCTCTGATGTCCAGGGTAGATATCTGTTTACTGTCTTCACTGTGACATTATCACAAGTTAGTATCAGGCTAATAGTTCTGGCTGGGCCTTTCTTTTACAAGCTTGTGACAGTTACATCTTTGAGTGTCTGCTGAAGTGTCTATTACAGCAGCTAATACGGCTGCCGGGGACAACATATTTCCTGTAATACTTTGCCCATCTGATATTTGAGTATGAAGAAGGGAATAAAGGATGAAGCCAGTTGCCAAACGATACATCACACACCAAATTAACCTTAACAATGGCAGGATAAGCATGGTATTCTGGGTAAATGTCAGGCTAGCTGATGTAACATATAAGAGTTATAATAACAGTATAGGTCTCTCAGAACAGGAAAATGGTCAGATAGATTACCAAAAACAGACAGGAAGGAATATCTAAAATTGCACGTCCTATGTGTGCAAAGCAAGCCACAAAGTCCTGCTTTCGTAAATGTGTGCATCTGTTTTTGCATATGGTTAATTAAGTAGAGACTGAAGCATTGGGGGGGGGGTGGTGATGTTAGAACTTGTCACGCCTTCACCCCTGCCATGCAGTTCCACATGAACCATGTCCTGTTTTCCTGTTTAGGAGAACTGCATCTCATTGTGCAATAAGGAAACAAATGGGTTTGGTACACTGTACAATACATGTATGCACAACAGAATTAACACAAAAATCAGAACAAACTATACCCTGTTTGTATGCTCCATAGAATAGCAGCTGTGCTTCTGGTCTCTGCATGCTACTGGCCTGCAGAACAGCGGTTGTGCTTCTGGTCTCTGCATGCTACTGGCCTGCAGAACAGCTTGCTACACGGCTGTGCCACCACCACTCCATTCTGCTCCACACATGCGGCACATCAAGACTACACCAGCCTTAGAGCTGGCTCTCCAGACAGGCAATCAGAGGGAGCAGGATGCAGAGGGCTTATCAGTGCTCACAAAGCAGAACAGGATCTTCCCACAAAGCAGAGCAACTGTAACAGAACCGAGAGCAGAACTTAGCCCGTTCAGGGAGTGGTGCCAGCGTGGAGATGGATGACATATCCTGGAGGCTCTTGTCACTCTAGAGCAGCAGAAAGAAACAGATTGTGTTCGTTTAAAGGCCCTCCCACTCCCAACATTGCCCACACATACTGTATGTGTGGACACTGCCAGCCACTCCTTAAATGGCCTCTCAGAGAAAAACAGTACATCTATACTAAACAGTGACTTTATGAGTCCAGTTGTAAATTCTTTATCTGACTTAAAACAGTTTTTGAGCATAATCAGGTATCCAGTACACAAGACACTAATTTATTTATATTATGTTGTATTATATTTGTATTATATTATTTATATTATGTTAAGACAGAAAATATACAATTATGTCATGTCGGTTTAACTGTATTAGTGGTTTTTTATCTAATTTCAACTGTGTGTATTTTTTGAGTATTACCTTCTGTAATGTTCTGTGATGACTAATAATGATTAATAACATCTTTTAATCAGATCTTGCTGGTAACACTAAAACACTATATTGCAGATCTATGAACTGTGCTACAAGATGTGTTACTATTCCTCAGCACACCATTTAATTCTGAAGTACATACAAGTACTTTCCAAAAAGTGTTTTAGGAATAATATGCTTAAACAACATGCGAATAAAATTATTTCATAGAAAAGTCAGACATTCCAGAAATAATGTGTTTTAGAGTCTGTTTTAAACTAATTTGTAACAATGAAAACAAATGTGAATATAGGGCAGAACCATTGTATTGAGGGCCAGAATTTAAGGGGGATGGGGGCAAAGTGGTAATATTTAAGGGTGACTGGGAGTGACTCAGCAGAAGTGGGAAGGAAAAAATATGGGTGTTACAGCTGCCAAACCGTGAGCCCTGAGACCGAAACGTCAACTGGCCTTTGTTGGGAGGGTGGAATGGGGGGGTTGGGGAAATGATATAATGGATGCAATCCCACTAAGTGCTAACCAGTAACTCCATTCCAGGAATAATGAGAGAGAGCACTGGGCACAGGCCGGTCACAAACAGCACGGTGCATGCTGGAAGCAGCTCGTGTGCACTCTGCAGTTCTGCCGCAGTGCCCCCCCCCACACCTGATTGTAGTGGAATGAAGCTTCTCTTACTCAGTTTGCAAACTGCCCCCCAGGATATGCCATTCTTTGTCTTTATTGTTAAAACCATACCAGCCTGGAAATGGGCCCTGGGATAATGTTGGACAGAAGGTGCGTTCCTCATTTAAGGACTAGGATGATTCCTACCAGGCCTTATTAAAAGCTGCCTGATTTGACCAACAAAGAGGGGAAAGTCCTGGGAGAACAGGGGCGTTTTCAATGTCAGATACAAGGCCTCTATGTTGGGTGTTTGGAGCCCACAATATTTTGTTCCTGTTGGGTGCTGCCACGTCCTTCAGCATCTTTCCAGACACCTTCAGCGTTGGAATCTCCATTTTTTGGTTCTGTGCAAAGGCACCAATATCTGCAGAGTAAAAATGAGGGTTAGTCCCAATAGCCATCGTGACACTCCTCTTGTTTATAACATTTGGCCTAAAATGCTTTCCTAATGTTGGTTGATATATGACTCTTATTTTCCTGGTTCAAACTGTGACCTCCTGATTGTGTTAGACAAGGCCATTAAAAGTATATAGCCAACTGGATGTCTCATCAAGCCTTGAACTCAAGGCTTTCCGAGGCCTTCAAGACACATTTTCCAGCTGTCTTTTTTGTTGCATGAGTCCTTGTGGATAACATCTTCCCATGAAATCACAAGTTTAATTCCTTCAAGTGCTAAACATCATAAATTCTTCACACCATTTTGTTTGCATCCAGTCTGCCATCTGGGTTTCTCCAGGAGACGTGTTCAGGGAACTGACTGTGCCTGTACACCAGAACAGCTGCACACTACGCAGTGCCAGTATTTCTGACACAGGTTGCCCAGATAAACACATACATTTATTAATTAATTTAGCTATGAGTTGGTTCTCCAATGAGAGGGTTCATAGACAGGAAATGGTCTATGATTGTACAGAGAAATTCCAAAACCTCTAATTCATCACATATTCATGCTCAGGAACAAAATATGAAAGCCTAAGGGGTGAGAAGGAAAAAAAAAGACCCACAGAAATTCAGTCCAAGGCCAGAGCCACAAGGAGGGGGGGAGGGGTATTCTTGATGGAGATGTGCTTGGGAAGGGAAGATCAGGGCTGTACACAGGTGTCACTCGGGTGAAGGACACAGTATTGGGAGGACATTCTCCTTGTTGCTCCATGGGATTCTGCAAAACAAGAAAATTCAGGATTTCTAGGCGCGATACAGTAAGGTCTCTGCTGTGACAAGAGACCAGTTTACATCCTTCAATATGAACTGGAACACAGCATTGTGTACTATTCATCCATCACTCATTCTTACACATTGGTCATAAATTTACTGTATAGCCATTAATTCGGATACAGCACTCCATTAATAAAAAAAAAAAAAAAAAAAAAAACTTCCTCTGGTATGAACAGGTGCTATTGTTAAAAGCGTTTTACTTCCAAGTATGTGAACAACTGGTCATGCAAGTTCAGTGATAAAATAATTATATACAAATACTCAAAGGTTTTTCTCCCTTTCTACTGGCACACCAGTTAATGTCAGAACTTATTCAACATATAAATGCTGAATTTAAGAAAACCATGGCGGAAATTAAGTTTTTTTCCCAGGACATTTTCAATAATCTGAATGTGTTCATATAATGTATTTTGGACAGGTCTCTTGCCTTCCTACATTGACCGCTTTGCCTGCCTCTCCCAAATGAGCAGCACATTAGCCTGCTATCGCACCCTCTCCCCCCACCCACTGGCCACTCCCAGGAACTCACACGTCCAGAAGCCGATGCACATGCCACACATAGCACAGACGTTGGCAATCTGCAGTGCACGACCGCACTCCGGGCTCATTACGCACTGCCGGGTCTTCCTGCAGCACTGCATACAGCGGCCGTCCTTCTGCTGATGCTTCGGATCGTCACTACCCTCTGGGCTCCCACTGAAGCAGCAGCCCATCGCGGTGTCTACCCAAGGCCTGCCTGCACACATAAAACCACCATCAGATTTGCCTTCTCATCCACACCCATAGGTGGAGGTATAAGATACACCCATCTGAGCAGCTGCTGCAATTATATCACATCAAAAAAAAAAAATAAAAAAAAAAAAAATCAGGTGGCTAGATTCACAGGAATGAATTTATCCTATCAAAGCACCCGACTTAAAGGTGCACTACTGGATGCCTCCCAAACACCTTATCCCTCTACTCTGGCTAATCAGAACAGTCAATGTCCATTTTAATACAGATCCCAGAGCTGGGACCCTAAGTACCTATAGACCAGACCCTGACTCCAGACAGTCCCAGTTAGCAAGCACAAGGCTGCTTATAGAATCTTTCCATAAGATGTTCATCTTCTCTCTTGAACCATACCTCTCTTTAATAGGCCATTAACAAAACATTACTATTCTGTGAGAACTGAAATTTGTCAAGGTACACTATGGCATTGGCTGTACTGTCTATTTGTGACAATGTTCCCACTGTGAATAATGTTTATTATGCGACACAGATTAAATTTATGACCACTGTGGTGACTGCATTACTAAATTATGGTATTTTCTCTCTATTGCAGATACTGAGCAACTAGTACACAAGATTAGATTACAATGCTACATTTTCTGAGTATACACTGTAATTCATAATAAAAATTCTACAATATATTCAAAATAATGTTACAAGAATTGCTACCAGGAACAAAGAGTACACCACACATATCCTTGTTTCACTGGCTTCCTGTTAAGGACTGATTTCAATGTTCTTTTACTTGCGTACAAAGCATTAAAAAGGTCAAGCACCGTTATACTTAACAGAGCTGATTAATGCATGTACTCCAAATTGCTCACTTGGATCACAGAATGTAGGTTTCCTGCTTATTAAATATATAAAAAGAGTTGGTGCCAAATGGTAAGCTACAGAGTACATAGAGTATGGAACTGTATTTATGGGATACCAAATTGGTCTCAGTTTTAAATACTGGTGGAGAATGTATTTTATTTTTAGTCTACCCACAGCACTTACCATAGCTCACTGTAATTACAGTTGCTGTTGTACATGCCCTTGTAAGCACAAAACACCTGCGCTGACCCATCTTTACTATTCTCTTCGCTATATATGCATATGGCTGGATGTTGCCTTGGATCAACTGACCATCAGGCTTTGTGGATGTGGTCTTCACCCATGAGGAGTGATGCACACCTAGACCTGGCAGATGGATCAACTTCATATTGACATTTGGAATTAATCAGTCCTTCATTCCCATTTTAAGATGTATAATGTTGGGGGGATGACAGTTCACCAGAGCCCCCCCCAACAATGGACTTTTTGATCCTCCATTGTTGTCTGGGTTACCTTTAGAGGCACACCTTTTTGTTCAGTTCTACTATTAAATTCCTTTAGATAGCGCTGTTGTGAAAAGCACTACATAAAAATAAATTTAAACTGAACTATAATAGTCAGTCTTGTGCTGACTCTCAGTAGGCAGAGAGATCAGACCGATACATGGGTGTTAAAACCAATGCTGCTAGCTTTACTGTGATTCAATACCACTAATGTTCCAGAGCCAGCAGTAACTTTCCCATGTTCTAGTCAGAGATCATTTATATCCCATAAAAAAGACAGATGCTTGAAAATAATATAGTTCTACTGAAGCAAAATACCTAGCTTGTAATGCAAATTTCTCTTACAGAACTGCATTTCCTGAGTTTATTTGTGAAAAGCAGGCCATAATCACATACTCACTACTTCGAAACTGACCAAATTAACTGCATCAAGCTACTAGAGAACCTTGGATAAACACACTTTAGCTACAACATACAAGGACTCTTTGACATAACTGTACATGTTACACCATTTACCGCTTAAATGAACTCACATATCCAAGTAGCATTTTTGTGTTTAACTGAATCAGAATCATTAATATTAACACAGCTACCCAATCATTGTAAAACAGAATTACCACTCATTCATATGTGGCAATAACTTAATAGGGAGAGAAAAGAAAACAGCTCCAGTAACCCTGTAGCAATGGGATTTGTGTAAAGTAATGCTACGGCAACACACCAGACACTGTGGCACTTACCTGTTGTAAAGAAATCAGTTTGGATGTTAGTACTTTCCCCATCATAATCATCACTGACATATTACCTGGTGGTCATCTCATGTCTGATGTATGCAGTGGTTCTCAAGCCCGGTCCTGAAGGCCCCAGTGAGTACAGGTTTTTCTTCCAACCAATTCAATTTGACTATTATCTTAATTAAATACCAATTACATCAATTCTTGTCTGCATTATTCCTGATCATTTGAATCTGTCTGTGCACTGCAGTTTCTTCTCTTATTGTATTGACAGAAAATAGAGTTACAAAGAAAAATGAGATTTGTTCTTTAAGAGCTGGAAAAAAAAAAATTTGTATATCACACATTGCGTTCGTCTAACTGCAGAAGCAGAGCAGGAAATGTCAGGATTATTAAACAGTGTTTAATTCAATCCAGTAATCATTAACTGCATTCAAGTTATAATTAATAAACACAAAACAGGTGCCAATGACAAAGAATGCTTCATTAGTAGCAGCGATTTAAGGAATTAACAAAAAATGGATTAAAACATAAAAAAACATACTATAATTTAGAAGTTAAGAGGCACCAGTGTGTCCTTTTTAAAGTCTTAAAATTAGTAAACGTTAAGAATTTCCGGATTGACCGAGTCATTACAGGAAAAAAAGTAAATATTTAATTGAAATTAAGGGTCAATTAAAATCAGAAATTGTCTGAAATACAACTGCATACACCAGGGTTCCCATAACCGAGTTTGAGAACCACTGGATTAACAGATGTACTCCCACAGGACACTTTGCGTTAATTTTACTATGTCAGTTTTACTGTGAGTGAAGCAGTTTCAGTGGATGTTGTTAATGTTTAATGTCCCATACAGTTCTTTTTCCCTAACCCCAAAACGGCATAAATGAGGCAGAACAGCAATCGCATTTAGTCCGTGCATTAATCATGAAAGACAGCGAAGGAAGTTTAAAGTGTGTTACTTTAGGAAGAAGGTCAGCACTGTGAACGCGGCTCTGCCTTCTGTACATCTCAACACCATTAGCCTTCCATCACTGCTAACGAGGCTCCATTAAGAGCGTCTACGTGACACAAAGAGAGGAAGGTAAAGACTAGGAGGAACGATGCACTAACTTGGATTTTGTTTTTGTTGTACCTGCACTTCTTTCCCGCCGTTAGTATCTGGTATGAGTTTTCGCAGTCCTCGCAAATCTGGTTCCTGTAATCCTCATCACCGGCAACACCAGAACCGAATGCTGTGACGCACCTTGAGCGCTCGGCCTTCACGTTAAGGCGTGACTTCAGGTTTTACCTGTTTGAAGAGCTTTAAAAAATCCGGGCTCGTAAAAATAAATAAATAAAATAAAAATAAATATATACTGAGATTTTAAGACCCGCTTCATATAGGCGATACGACTGACGCGTTATGATTTAAAAATTGGTGTTGTCACGATTTTGCTTAACCTGATTTGCCAGTGTTTGAGTTCATTTATTTTCAATTACTACTTATTTACGGTGATTTGCACACAAAGAGAAAGCGCATTCTGTAGGAATGTAGAAAACATCTGACACGCCCACGATTATATCTTTAATGGTTGTATAGGCATCGTATTAACCTCTTTTAAACGATCACATTTTCAAGTTGTACAAATACTGAAACGCTTAAACAAATGAACGGATATAATGATTTTACTTAGAAAATATGTTAATCTGAGTGACGTAACAAAGTTTGTGGTTAAGATTTTGCGTACATTAGCAAAAATAAATAAAATAAACACAAATAAAATGAATTGAAACGTTTGTTTGCCCGAGCTGAGCATCTTACAGTTTGTTAATCATTTTCTATTTTTAAATGTACTGAGAGCTGAAGTACATCAACACTACCCAATAATATAAGCACAGTTCACTTGTCTTTTGATGTTTGCCAAATTGTGACACATCCATTTAAATTCTATTAACAATTGTCCTTGGGTATATTGCACCTTGTACTTGTGCAGCAAACACTAGCAATCCAAACATTTAACTAATAGCACAGCATACACTCAGCTAACTCCCATTTAACCAGTATTCATAACAAAACAATAAAAACAAAACTCTTCATTCACCAATCAGAACCTGAGTATATAAATGGCATAAAAGGTATACCAATGTTTTTGAGCAAACTGATAATTGGAAAGCATTTCAAGAAGAAGATGAAGACGACGACATCGACATCATCATCATCAACAACAAGGAAGAAGACGAGGAAGGATAGCAGACTGAGAAGAAATACATGCTACATTGGTACACAATGTATTAATTTATGACAGTGGCAGAGGCTGGAATGTGTGTCCAGCCAAATGTAATCAGCTTCACAGTGGCAGTTACTGTCTGCACTTTCAGACAAGAAACCTGATGAATTGCAAAATGTTTGTGTTTTGTATTTGCAATATTTAATTTTAACAGTTATGCTTTATTTGTTCTGCACAGTACTGTAACCTAAAAATTAAATAGTGACTTCTTTTTTTTAATACTAACAAATAACATTTTTTCTGAACCAAGAGGCAACCCTTTTGTAGGATGTAGGCAATGGTTGCTGACAGTTGACCAAGAAATAGCCTTTCTAAATAGGGTTATTGTCAATAATCCAATGTGTGTCTGAAATTTTAAGGAAAAAATGTAAAAAATTAGGAATTACTTCCAGGAATTGATGAAATAGGTTTATCAACGATTCCATGAGTGCTTGATTGGAACAAAATAACAATGAAACAGTTGTATCATGTGCCATGTGAAAATAATTCCATAAGGTACAAGAACCAATGCTTTCAGTACAGTGGAGAGGCAATGTGACTCTGTGCTGCCATCAGTCAGCATGGTGTCCCTATTGCCATGCAACATTAGACCTGTACAACATTGTACATTTACTGGAATTCCTGGATAATCTTGACACTCAAATTCTTCTCCAGGAATATAGGGTGCTGGGGAAGCAGGAACAAACCTGCTATGTCATTGGGTGGGACAGTTAGTTTCCATCGTGTTGCTCTGTTATGAAAATGGTTCAATGGCTGCCCTAGATATCCATGTCCCTGCATAGTCTCCCTTTCTTCAACCCAACAAGGAAAACCTCCTGTAAGCCATGGAAGATGCATGTGGGGACTTAAATCAGTTACGTACAGTATGTATATACTTGTTGGGAAAAAAATCAGTCGATTGAGAAAAATAAAGATCTGGTGAGTTTATATATGAGTTCTTAGCAAGAGCTTGTGTCATTTTTTTTTGGAACATTCTGAAATGAAGGAACCTGAAATGAGTGTGAGTTTCCTGGCATTTTAAAGAGGAAAAAGTGTACAGGAATGTTTCTAGCATCATAGGAATGATCAAAAACATGCTTACTGATACCAAGACCATGAATTAATGGTGATTGTTGCGATTTCAAATATAAATTCTGAGCGAATGCTGTCAACACAAGTCCATGCCAGGTCTAACTGCACCATTCATACAGGAGAATAACTTGATCACCTTGCCATTTCTCCTGTACCACGTCTTACCTTGACTTAAATGCTCAAATGGGTGAGCCAGCTGTATTTCTCTCTGAAAGAAAGATGTCTACAAGATTCAATAAAACTGAGGGTTTAAATGTGCTTTGAGTCTGAAACTCCCTTGGTTTCAGAATCTCAGGAGAATGAGCCCTTTAATGTTTAATTTTCAAACAGACATGTTGACAGACAGCATTGACCTTGAATCATCTCACTTGGTATGAAAAGACTACGGAATGACAAAAACACATATTACATGCACACCACACAAAGCATACAGGAAATTATGTTCTACCTTTTTAAAAAATGTCTTCAGTTTCCTTCAGACAGTCCAAAATTTCATCAAGGTCACGCAAGGCAGAATATAAGTTTACCTACTTTTAAATCAGTTTATCATATTGACCAAGGGCTGAAAATTGGGACTGGAGAAATTCATATTCTTTAATGATGGTGTAATTTATTGTCATACACTAACTAAATGAATTTTTTATTTTTTCTGAATTTTAACACATTTGAACTTGAATCTAATGAAAAGACAATCCTGTTTATGTACAGTATAACAGCAAAAACACTTAAATGGGTGCTTGACAACCATTGAGATTTCAAAATTGGCTTTAGTTGTGGTCATTCTCCAAAAATCCAGAAAGGACTTAACTATTCCATTCCTTGGTGTAAGACTTACACACCAGTCTTGGGGTAAGTGTTACATACCAACTTGACATTCTATGCTAACAGCTTGCAGAGAGACCAGAAAGAACATATTACCATGGAAGCTGATCATGCCACACAGTGGTGGGTGTGAAATAATTAAGATGTCAGTTTCCCACCCAACTCAGGGCACCACCCATGGATATTCATTTGGATGATATTCTGAACAGATTATGCAGCAGTTTCAATACTTGAGGAATTTGAGGTTAGAACAAACATGGGGAAACAGAGAAGCACAGTCAGAGGACCCAGCACAGGTCTAACCAGTCTGGGAGTGATGGCCTCTACTGGTATGTACAGTGACCACACCCCCCTTCTGTCTAGAAACAGGTAAACACTGTATGTCAGTCAGTCATTTTCTATACCACTTCATCCTGTTAAGGGTTGCAGGAAGCCTGGAGCCCATCCTAGAACACATACACATAGGGCTGGTGACACCCAGGGCGGGGCACCAACCCACCACAGGGCACACACACACACTATGGGCAATTTGGACACAACAATTAACCTAACCTACATGACTTTGGACTGTGGGAGGAAATCGGAGAACCTGGAGAAAACCCAGCAAGCACATGGAGAACATGCACCCACTTAGACCCAAGGCAGGAATCAAACCCCAGGCCTGGAGATGCGAGGCGACAGTCCTAACCACCACGCCACCATACTGCCAAACATTGTATGTGTATTTTCTAATTCTTTAAAGGCAGTAGAAAAGCCACAGTTGCCAGTATTGTTGAGCAGAAACTGTGCTGGTCAGTGAACCTGTCCCTGAGACATGGTGGGGTGCGATGTGTCCACTCTGCACAGTGGAGCCACACAATTCTAAGGTGATAATAGAGGTAGTCACACCAGTTCTGTTACATGAACACAAAAATGCTGCTAAAATACAGCTGGGCAGACGTGCAGGTCTTGTTTGAAGCATATGTGCCTTTTGTGTGGTCACTTCTTCATTTTTAAATGTCAAGCAGTTTATTTATATGTTATTTATTTTGCTGGAAATTGACTCAGTGTTTTTAATAAATTGGATTATCTGCTCCTGAGCCATATCAGCCATTATATGGTTACAAAAAACTACTACAAAAGCAAGAATATTGCTTCTAAATTGATATATAAACCCTAATCAATATATCACATTGAACATCTTGGGTAACTTAAGCTTAAGATCCTAACCCCTTGGACAATTTATAGGTTTGCTGTTTACAAATAGACACAGTAGGGTAATTTTACTTCAGCACTTCAGCTTTACATCAGTGTATGCTAGGGCTTCTCCTGGCCGTGCCATGATCACACCCCCACCATGATGTCAGGTCACCTCAACCACTGCAGCTGCAAGGCATGGCTAGAAGCCAATTGAAGCACTTCTCACCCAACCCAATCTTCTCCCCTTGGTTGTTCTTGCTGTCAATCAGCCATGTGATCTTTTTACAGCTCTAAGATGTAACTGTCCTTTATTCTGTCTTCCCATCTTGTCCCCCATCCTTATGCCACCCTCCGTTATAATTCTCTTGTGTGGAGGTGGAAAACACAGTTGTCCTGAAGCTGTAAATTGTAATGAGATAATTCATAAACTTTATGTAATGATATGACAGTGTCTTTTCCATAATTTTTAGCAGGCATTATGTGTTAAATCACTTTGTGTTTGCTTCCTTATTTACTGCCCTGAGTCCACACTATCTTACATACTGTATTTCTGGTGCATCTAGTAAAATGACAAATGTATCCTTTCAGCACAACTTTCACAGTATAAAAATATCTTAACTAATACTAGAGGTAATTTACAATCTGATTTACATATGATTGGCTGGCATTAAAAAATATGTCAGATACCATAGTGATTGGTTTGATTTGTATATAGCAGTATAGTTTTGTCCTTGTTACCAGACATAAGTGCAGGATCACTCTTTAACATGCTAGTCTATGGGCAGGTGGTGTTGCTCACCTTACTTTACCTTACCTTACCTTACCTTACATGATGTATAACCGCTGTTAGCCAGGATGCACTGTGACTTACAAAGTTTGGTTTAATTAATTAGAGCAGCAAAACACCCTGATTGCTCAATCTGAGGACTGACAATGCTTTCACTTTGACCTCATCTGCTGGTGATGCCTCTGAACAACGTTAGGAATGCGACACGTTCTCTTTAAAGACAGATTGGCCTGTTTTGACTGTGACGGGAAAATGAGTTATGTGAGTCTATGTCCAATTCACTTTTTTCATGGGAGATTGGAGGAGAAAGCAGGTCTAAGTTGAAAGTTATACAAAGTAAAGTTTTCCCTTCTTGTTCTTTTATATAATCTGGCATCACCATCTACTTATTTATATACTGTCAGCAAATGTCTGAGTCACAACCAGAGCAGAACTGTTTCTGAGCTGTAACCTACAATTGGACATGGGGGAAAAAGGATAAAATGCCACATAATCATATACGTTTTTTCACTAAAAATTAATAATAACCATTTAATCAGACAGGAGTTTTACAGCTGGTGTCTTAGAAAGAAAAAATTATTTCTCAGGAAGTGAAAAAGGTATGTCTTTAAATTTAGAACACAATTTCAAATTAGACTGAAATTACATTCAGCTGTAAAATCGCGAGTTAGTCAGATCCTTGTGGGGTCCTCCTTGGTTGTCATTGCCAGTTCCAGTGTAATAGTTCCCTTGGCTGCAGCTGTATCAACAGAAAGAATGGTTATACCTGGTTTATTCACCAGCTCTTCCTGGCCAGCTTCCTGGCCTTTATGTTCACAGCTCTATCTCTGTACTCTGAGTTGTAGTTATTACTATTATTGCTGTATTTATTTTTCAGGTATAGCTTTGGATATTGTTCTTGAATTCTGTGTGTTTGTTCTTGGACTTTTGGCTTTTGCTGCTGTTAGTTTTTGTAACTAAATGTTAGTATTACAGCTCTTTGCCTAATGCATTTGTGTTTTTCTGCCTTTCAGCGCTGTGTGATCATTGTAAATTGCTTCACACAGCCGTACAACATCTTGTTGCCTTGTACTGCTGAGTTGACATAGCATGATGCTACAAAAATTTACTTGCACTGATGGCCATCACTTCATAGTCAGTAACTAAGATCCCTTCTCAGTAAACTTTTCACAGCATCTTAGAGGTCATCTTATATAAATTCCCATCATCACAAATGTTTTATGTGTGAACTTTTTTGTTTTAAGTTAAAACAAGAAATAAGTAACAAAGTGTTTTCTCAAAAGAATACAAGATTCACCCCGTTCAAGGTACAGTGGTGTGTGAGCTACATTCAACACCAGACTGGATGAGTGGGTAGAGTAGGAGTGATATTTTGACATCCACAAAGTTCATTGAGAGTTCTACTGTTCTCTTGTACTTAACCTGTTCTTGTAACTGGCCCTGATCAGAAGGATAACAGCTTGAGTGCAGACTTGAAGTATTACAGGGATGATGGAAAGTTCTTGTTTGTGTGTTTTGCCTTGGGATGAGGATGTGGTGATTAAGGCAATTTACCAGGTGGTTAAAGTGAATGCCGCTGCCCCTCCTTCCCAGTGATACAATTAAACAGGCTGTAATTTTTATAGACACACAGCTCAGTACACAACAACAAAACCCTCATAAAGTAAAGCCACAGAATTAGGTATCAAAACCCAGCTGGTATGTGTATGCGAAATACACATTGGGAGGACCCTGGTGTCTAAACGGTGGAATGAGATGCCCCTCTCTTTTATGACATCATCATTTTTATCCACGTCCTAATGCACCTGGAGACTCTTCTCTTCAGGGAACAGCTCAGCACCTGAACCTCATCTTCATCAGCTCTGCTCTTTATTGTTCCAATATTTAATGTTGTTTACTTATTTCTTGTGGTATTTCCTATTTAACTTTTGGCTTTTTAATTGATTTGGACTCTATCTTGCTTAACTGAATCTTGTGAACTTGTGACTATAGGGCAGCACTTACTGTTAGCTGGATTCTCAGATATTGTCTCTCATTTTTAATATGTACATGTACTTTTACTCATTTGTAAGTTGCTTTGGTTGAAGCCGTGTTTTAAATGAAGAAAAGTAAATGTACATGTAACACTTTCTCTGTCCTATGACCTATGCCTGATGACTAGTACCACATCTCATGAAGTATCGTGGATAGCAGCACTTGAGTTGCTGCTGCTATCTTTGCACAGAGCTATATTTACAATAAGAACGTTTGACTTAGTTTGAAACAGTATATTAACAAACAAAATGACATGTAAAAGGGACACTCTGTCTCTAAGTGCATGCCATGTTCTTGCTGACTCATGTACAGCAAGTGATTTCAAGACTCACTGCTGCCCCCTTTTGCACACAGTCCACCTCCACAGCAGAAACAGAGTGAAAGATCAGCAGCGGCAGGAGCAGCAGCAGCTGGAGCAGCAGCAGGAGCAGTGGCAGGAACAGCAGCAGTCCCCACAGCAGTATGCGACATGCTTAGCAGTGATCTCTACAGCAGCGATCATCACTGCTGGCTTACAGAGCCACGGCAACAAGTTCAACCATGTTCATGCTCACCTCCAGTCTTGCTATGGTGCTCATTTTATTGCTTGCTCTGTTTCTGGTGGTGAAAGGAGAATAAGACCAGCTAAGACAGGAGAACACTTCACATTCTCAGCTGTAGAACTTCCTTTAAAGAATTAAAGCCTTTTAGATCCAGTGATTAAAGAGGCCATGGAACATTTCTGACTTCATCCTGGTGTTCAGGAGCCTGCGCTTGAGATTGTTTAGCAGCGTGTATGAGGGCGTTGTTGTGTTGGATGATGGGTACATGATGACGTAATGGTTTCTGTAGTATAGTGTGCACCATGGCCTCACGTTCCTTGGCTGTTACATGATGCTGCAGAAGAGTGGTCATACTTAAGGCATCCCATAGGATGGCAACCCTTACATTCGCAGACCCCCCCCCCACTAGCCAAAGACCTGCTAACAGACATTGTGAATCGAAAAAATGCTTTTGATTTCTTTAAACAAAAAACCTGTCCAGATGTAAGACGCTGGGAGAAAAATGACTCACCAGACTCTATTACTTTTATATGGCTCAGGGAACCAGGTACTGCGCTCCTTACACCAAGCTCTGCATCATTAGGTGTTGGTCTTTCTGAATAACAGCGCTGCTGTTAATTCAGTTTTTGTGAAGCTTGTAACATGGTTTTATCTGAAACTGGATCACAGGGGTACACTATAAAAAATAGTTCTATGGTTTTGTAGATTTCAGCAAAACGGCTATTTAATTACAATAATTCATTCATTTATTTATTTTCCAAACTGCTTATTGTCACATATTGGCCATTACCAATTACCAGCCGTGGTTTGTTTTCATCCCATGCTCAAAAGGCTGCTGCAAGGAACTGCACTTTGCGCAGTATTGAGCCTCATACGATATACTAAGCAACTGACTAACCTGTCTTGTGCTTTCGCTCCTCTTGTGTCTCCCAATTCCTGGTACCTGATCATCCCCCTTGTCTTCTCCTCCCAAAGTCTACATTGCGGACAAATCCCTCTGAAACCCAGACCCTTGCCTGATTCTTGGACCACGATCACAGACTTTAGCCATACCTGATTTTGTTGCTTCCTGAAAATAAAGCTTCACTCTGCACAAGGGAATCTATCGCTGTATTTTGCTTTCTTCGTGACACTTATAATGTGTAGGGTCACAAGACAACAATTCATTAATTTTGAATATATATATATATATTTTATTAGCACGTTTTGAATACATTTTATTTAATATTTTTTATTTATAAAATTATTTAAATTTAAGGTACTGTGTAAAAATGGCTCATTTAGTAGGAAAAAAAATCAATCTTAATGATTTCATTCTAATGGATTATTCACGTCTTGTCATTTTGCACCAATCTGAGGTGCTCTGGGTTGTTAAAAGATTATAGGGTTTCTACATTATATTGTTCCATCTTTGAACTTCCTCAACACTGAGCCACCATTTTGGCACAGGCAGGAAAATTTTCCTAAAATTATTAATTACGGCTGCAACACATTTTAAAGTTTTTGATAGGCAAATTTTTATAAAATTTGCACATTCTGTACTCATTACTTGATATGCTGCTAGTTAAAGTTATCACAATGGCTCTGTAGGTAGCCAGGATTTGTGTCTGACTTTTGCCACTGTGTGTAAACCTGTGTGTGGAGTTTATATGTTCTCCCTGTCTTGTGCTGCCTGTGATAGGCTTCAGGCCATCTGTGACCCAGAATGAGCTAAGCGGTTTGGTAATGGATAGACAAACTATACAAATTAATTATGTTGAGTCAGAGATGTAATTAAATTTAATCATGAGTTACAGTATGTAAATTTACTTAGAGTAACTATATTAGTCAATATTACACACCTCCATGCCATTTTGTCTTCATTTCAATTTATTTGTATTTTATTAAATTATATTGATGTGTGGTTGAATTAACTCAAAACTTGTAAATTGTTGACACATTTTTTTTAGTTAAATTCAACAATTTTTTTAGAGTGTACTGATTTAACTTTGTGGTATTTTTTTATGCTGTTCACCTTTGTGGTATTTAACAATGACTCTCTTTATAAAATCAGAGCACAGCTACTATTTATTATTAATGCTTAATTTTCAGTGTAACATATGTATTTTAGCAGTGTCTTGTGTTTTTGCTTCTCAAAAACTCTGTAGTTCAGGATACAATACCCTCTGTAACTTTAAGTTTTTTGGGTATGGAATTAGATAGCATAGATACCACACATTTTGCTATGATGAAAATCAAAGTGCAGAATATATTCTAATTAATTACTAATCTTTAAAGAAACAAGTCTTGCCACAACAGAAAGACGAGTAGGCCTTTACCCAACACTTTACCAGTAGGCACTGATCAGCTCCTGTTCCAGGTAAACCAAATGGTGCTATAGTGACACCATGTTCACAGGGTTAGTTTTCTTAAGAAGCTTCCTGATACTTTTCTGTTATACAAGAAAAAAAGACTTATGCTTAGTGGAGGGGACAGTCCATTCTGAATGGAAGTTCTGCTGAAGACGCTATTCTGTATCGTTTCATTAAAAACAACCTGTTGCAGTGGTCTCTTTAATGGTGGTGGTAAATATAGTCCATCTCACTGCACAGGTCATGATGATGTTGGGTGGCTGGCCTTCTTGTTTCCCCCAAAAAGCATTATCCCCCTCAGGCTCATGTCGTTGGCTTTTTCTTCTTTTCACACTCTCTTTCTCAACATGAAAACACACTTGTCACAAATCTTGAAGACACAAATCTTGTACGGTCTTGGAATAGCTTAAAAGGGGCATGATATACCATCACAAAGAGAGACTTCTCATTCTATTGTTCCTTTGCTGAACAGGAGAACTGCATGTTCTAGCAAAACAAGCATTTGTCCTCATACATATGAGAAAAATCTATTAAAAATAATGTGATTTTGTTGCCCTGGTGTCCTTGAGAGAGCACTTGTCCCAGGTATAAGGTGTTCTGTACATTATCACTCATAACCACCATCTCCATAACTGGCTTCCATGTCAGTACATCTTACATACAACATCATGGCTGTGAGCAGCAGCCACCCTTTGTGCAAGGTTCTACCTAGTTCTGTGACCTGTTCAGATGTTTCTGTTAAACTGCAGAACTGAAGCATTTGAGTTCTGCCTGCTCTTTGCAGCCTTCCAGATGGTTGGTCATTTCTCTCTGTTGCGCAGATTGTTTATTTGCCTTCTGGTTCCCCATGGTTGACTAAACCAAAGTGTGTAACACGGCGGAGGAGACTGTGACATCCCTCCCACACTTACGATATGTTCTGCATGACTTGTCATCATTCACATCCAAGATGTCTGTGTGCTTTCTGTGAACTCTCACAGTACTGCCCACCTAAACTGCTCAGTCATTCAAAGTTTGTAATATTTCTCTCTCCCCCCAAGTCATATCTCTGAGACAGAGAACACTATGTTCCTGAATATGCAGATGTCATTGTTCCTTTTAACTATGTAGTTTAAGATACTTCATGTTGGCCATGTAACTAAATGGCATTTGCTGGATGTTGAAAAGCAAACTAAAGAAACATATTGTGAGCCAGAAAATGTAAACAATTACAGATGTTTTCCACTCCCTGCCTCCCACTTTCTTCATTCTGCTATCAAATTAGTCATATGTTATTCTAAAGTAGACACACCTCTTCAGCAATTTGGCATCTGCTGTGCTGTGAGCTGGTGCTTTGGCTGTCATTTCTGTATTTATTCTGCACTGACAGGAGGGGCTATCATTAGTCACACCTTGCTTATTGATTGGCTTGCTCCTGTCACTTCAACAAATCCCAATCCATAGGTTGATAAGTAGGTTTTCTTAAGTAGTGTCTCTATTCTGTACTTGGAAAATAAATGATTGGTTAACTGACTTACTGGGTTGTTGAGCTTGATCCCTTAGTTTCAATTATGCCTTTGAACTGCATTTTCATTCTTTTCAGGTGTCCCCATTTTTATTTGTATGATCCTTCCTGTTAAGGTTACAGCATTTTATTTAACCCGCATGCTGCCTTATACATGAGTTTTTCCTGATATTGTACATGTGATATCGACTGACCCCATCCTTTTATATGTTAGCTCATCTCGTCTCTGGGACACCAGACAGAATAATACCTAAAAAAATCTTTATATAATCAGTTCTAAATGTTTTAAGTGTTGTTGCTTTGTGGGTGGTGGCACAGTGGCATGGTGGTTAGCACTGTCACCGTGCACCTCCAGGCCTGGGGTTCAATTCCCGCCTTGGGTCTGTGTGCGTGGAGTTTGCATG
>JABJVR010034698.1:0-33651 GCA_025773905.1 Chitala chitala
CCAACACCTTGTTGAATCTATGCCATGAAGAATTAAGGCAGTTCTGAAGGCAAAAGGGGGTCCAACCCAGTATTAGCCAGTGAGTGTATATCACCATACATGTATGATAAAAAAAAACCTGCATCTCTAAACAAACAGCAGTGTTACAAACATGATGTCTAGTTGAGCTGTGTAGTAGACTCTTTGCGTAAATGATGATGTTCTAGGGGAAAAAAAAAAAAAAAAAACGTAAATAAAACACAAGACCAAAAGCAGAGATTTTTGAGGGGAGATTTGCCCGATTTGCTCACGGTAATGGCATTAAATTGGACAAATTACCGTCCTAGATGTGTAGAATCTATACAAAATGGAAAAACCTGAAATAACAATTTTCCATTGGTCTCCACTTTGTTAAACAAGTAAATTAGCCATGCAGACAGCTCATTCTTACTGTGTGCAGACACTTACAGGTAAACAGGATAGCTCTTAGTATACCTGGCTCTTAGAAGCGGTGACATTTTGACTCTTCCTAAACCACACTGAAGTAAATGCCCAGTTAATTTTAACAATCCTAGCTTTGTTCTGTGTTTGCTGTGATTGGATCTGATTATTTTCTCCACTGTTTTTAGGTAATTTAGCTCTTTAAAACATCTCTTAATAATTATAATTTCCCCCAAACTTCATCTAATGCATTTTTGTTTTCTTCTGCAAATGATAATTACCATTCATTACCTGGTGTTACTGTCATCAGAGCTTTTGATTCTTTTGAGAAAATGTGGCTGCAGTTATTTTTGGTATTTTTACTGAGTATGTGTTGTGTCTACAGGAGGTCATTAGCTGATCTGCCTTGCTTTGTGTGTTTGGTTTTGTTTGTCGTAGAAGCGTGCACAAGGAAAATCTGGTGGGGCATTTTTGATTCCCTCCACCCATTCGCTGCTATTGCATTTTTCGTTCATCCTGGTTAATCACTTTTAACACTGTTTATATTTTATTTTTTAACACCACAAAGTGCATTTTAGTGTTATCTTCAGTGACTCATGAAATAAGTTAAATTGACCCGTGCCTGTTCTGAGGTGTTTCCCGAAAAGACACAACAGCTGTAATACGCACGTATGTCGATGTGTGCCTCGCACCCCTGACAGAAGGAGAGGCACAGACTTGTGTGTTTGCCTTTTTCAGGAACATGCGGTTGCTGTGCATGCCTGTGGTAGTGGAACCAGGTGGCAGGCGTGTCACGCAAACAGTAACGGTGCACCTTTCTGTTTAAACACCTGGTCTGAATGTGTGACAACGCTTTGTCAGAGTGTGAGTTGATTCTGAGACTGCTCTGTTTTAATTTCACCGGGGAAGCTGCATTGAGCCACTGACCCCTGTGTAGCATCGAAGAAATGGCCTTCACCCAAGGGGTCCTCTCAGCCTGCAGAAATCTGCTCCTAAACCTGATGCCTGGATATTGATGTTCAGAGTCAAGCAGTTCTTAGCTTTGATTTTGACATGTATAGTGTTAGCATGACCATGGGGGGGGGGGGTAGTCAGTCGACCTTGCCACCCACCCCCAGAGGACTTTTTCTTCTACACACTGTAGAGTTTATGGTTCCTTACCTTCTATTATCGTCTGGGTTTAACTTTACCTGAGTGTTGTTCTGTGTAATTGTTAAGTGCCTTGGAGCAACATTAGTGTGAAAGATGCTATATAAAAACATATTGAGTTGAATTGAACTGAATTTTTAGTTATTACTGTGGAATGAATCGTAAAATCTCATTCCATCAAGGAATACAGAAATGAGTAATTTGTTGCATTCTATAATGTAATGTGAATGTGTAAGATTTGGTGACGTCTAAAGGATGTATGATTATGTTTTGGTACTGGTGTTTAATTAACATTAATTCTGCTCATGATAAATTCTAACTAATCTGTTTATCAGTATAAAAAATAACTGACATTGTAAGACAATAAAATGACATATTCCAAATCTGCAGTATGTGTACACACACACACACACACACACACACACACACACACACTGAATACACACAGTTTATAAGCATATCCTGATATATACACTTAGTACCCATAGGCAGAGAGTGGTGCAACAGTATAATTATATAATTTATGTATCGTTTAATGTTATTAAAATTTAAAGACATCTTCAAATTGATAGGCAGTCATTTTCAAACAATTTAAAAATTAATATTTGGAGAAAACTTATAATTGTGGAAAGCTTTAAATTATTTAAGGTTAGTGAAATTTCATTTTACATATCTAAATTACTTTTAAATATTTTGAAATGTATGATAGATATAGTCTCTTCACAAGCTCAGTACTGTCTGTTCAAATATTTCACAGTGTACATAATGTAATATTGAAATATTTGAGGACAATACCGTAATGATTCTGAAATATGATGAAACGGACAGCAGAGGTAGTCATACGTGTTTCTCACCCCCCTGCCCTACATTGCCCCTCAGGACACTCGTCTGCTATTTACAGTAAAAATTAATTCCTAATAACATCTTCGAGTCAAAATGAAATAACACCGTTTTTCATGGTAAGCTACATACTTGCACATTAACAACTAAAGAATGAGTGAATTCCACTCATTCTTTAGTTGTTAATGTGCAAGTATGTATCACTATGAATTCCAAGTCTTTCAGTGTGTGTGCATGTGTGTGCGCACGTTTGTTTTATTTTATGCAATTGTACAGTCTTTTAATCTCTGACACTTTAAAAGCCTTTTTCAGCGTTATATCACATTGCATAAAAAAGTGGTTGCTGACAGCCAAATGACTAATGAACTCAGTGTCAGGAACGGCTGTATGCTTATGTCAGTGGTTCCTCACACCCCTGAATGTGTTTTTTGTTTTTTTCCAGTTCGGGGCAGCTTGTTCTGGGCAGACCCCTGGACAGGGAGAGCACGGACCACTACACCCTGATCGTGACCGCTTCCGACGGCAACCCAGATGGGGTAGGCAATGACCAGGTCTAAAGTTGTTCCTTTGAATCAGACGACCTCTGACCCTTCCTGGCGAGGGGCAAAGCGAGCCTTTTGCACGGCTTTGCTGGTTTTGCCGGCCATCTGTGTGCTCCGGTGACTGCTGGGAAGGGAGGTCGGATCCTGGCCAAACCTGGGAGGCGCTCTCATTTATCTAAATGCAGAGGTACAAGCAGCGGAGCGTGTCATGTTCCGGAGACGATGAAGTGCTTATTGGAAGAAGAGAAAGATAGATGATCATCCCAGAGAGTGTCATTACCCCACTGTGTAGCCAGTAATTTATGTTGGATGCTTCAGAAAAAAATGTATGTCTGGGACATACAGACGGGTCATTATTTGCTTAACTGCGTTCTTTTCGAAGGCGAGACGCAACAGCATTAGCAGAAATTCCTCAGAAGCCCAGAAGAATTACGTTTCTCATGCAGAAATATGTGTGTAATGACTGTAGGCAGTTGCGGACCCATACGCTGTAACTAAGGTGGACACACCTTCATTTCAGCTGTTTCTGATGTATAATGGTGTCAGAATTAAGACTAAACATTCTAAGTGCGTTTGGCAGCAGCCGTTGGTAAAAAGCCAAAAGGGCTACAAAAACAGAGGCGAGAAGGGCACGTAGCTCCGGTATAGATTACAGTAAGTTTTAAGCATATAGAAAACCCAGTTAGACTTTGGGTTCACTGAAGGCTCATTAATATGTCCTCCAGACTGTAGCATGTAGAGCTGGGGCTGTCATTCACAATGTGTGCTGTATGCGTGTGTGTATGGGTGAATATGAGTAGGATACGAAGACGCATCCAGTTAATTTGCTTAGTCCTTCGTAGACCTTTCCATCAGGGCCTCTTCTTCCTCACTCTCAACTCAGTGAAAAAAGTGTCACAGGGGATTTGTGTAGTATTATTTCCTTTAATGTTCACTGCGGCTGTTTTTTTTAAGGCGCTATTAACACGGCAACGTTGTCACCTCCATTGAAAATTAATACTTATGTATCCTGCCAGGTACAGATAACTTCAAGAAAAAAGAGAGTTAATCAGATTTCAGAAAATAAAATTTTTCACTTGTGTAAGAGGATGGCTGGGTCTGCTCTTGTGTTGTCTGCTCTTTAAAACTGATTTAGCTGTCGGAACATGTATCCCAGCATCCTCGCTGCTTGCTCTGCCCGAGAGAAAGGGTGGAATTGAAGCGTGGCTGCCGCTCCCGGTGACCCCGGCCCACGGTGAAGTCACGTGAGCGTTGCAGTCTGCCGCGCGGCAGGATCAATCCAAACCAGCCACAGGAGACGAGGGCTCTTGCTAGAGGAAATCACTGCCAAACATACTCGGTTCGCTCAGAAAATAAAAAAAGATGCAGGCGTGCCAGGAAGAGAGTGCACTGCTGGAAAAACTGCTTAGGGTACTCTGTCAACAACAAACGCTGGCTCCTTTTTTGTTTGAGATGAGCATTTGTATTTACGCTACCTCCAGAATATGCTTTACAGTAAAATAAAAATCATATAATTAACAGTGAAACGACGGTAATTTATTTGGCTGTTTCCGCTTTTTTTCTCTTTTGCGGTAACTTTAAATTATAACATATACTTAAGGTGGGGTGGTGAAGTAAAGAGTGAGTTTTGCAATCGATTTACAACGTTTAGTTTCAGTTTCGGCTTTCGGGCAAGAACTTGTTTCATGTCTGCTGCGAACCGAGAGTACGAGTGAGGAAGAGGCGTTAGAGAAAGATCAAATGTGTCATGAAGGTTTTTGAGCGCAGGAGTCCTGCTGTGAGCACATGATGGGCAGAGGAAGGGCACACCATGATACCTTTGGTGTTCCTTCACAAGACCATGTCCCTGTAGCGGCTAATAACCGCTTATTCTTTTAAAGGCTCCGATTTGGATCTCAGCGCGCTCCCAAGAGTCGATTTAGCTAGCCGGCAGCGCGCATGATGTCAGCACGTGTAACAAATGTCAACCACACAGTTACGGTGATGGATTAATCTGTGTTTCGGAAATCTATTTACCTTTAACAATGCAAATAACGTCATATATTTTACTAAGAATATGGACAACTCGTATAATGGCGTGGCTTAAACTGAGTACTGTCAATAGTAGTAGTTAGGTTTTTTTCTTTTGTTGTTTTTCTGTTTTATTTGAATGAACCATTCAATGATTGACTCTGCATATTTGTGCAGAAGTTTACTTTTGATCCAGTCTGTTTAAGATATGTGTGCCTGTGTATCCTTTGTAAATTTATCAAGAGGAAAGGTGGGTAGTATCACAGGGATGATATTGTGCTGATGAATTACAAAAACTAATTAATCAACATCTAAATGACAACGGGGGACTTCATGAAAGGTTCTGCTTTGATTCCACTAGGTTAAAAAGACCCTAATTGGCTTCAAAGGATGGGGCTCTATCCTATTTGTGAAACACTGTATGTAAATTGCTCTTTCCCATGTTAGACCTCAGATTAAAGTTGTTTGAAATCTTTGCTGACAGCCATTTCCTGCGGGAAATTGCTCAAAAATATCACTCGAGTAATCATGCTGTGCTTTGTTTCAAAAAATAAGTAAATTGAACAACGCGGAAGGTCACCTGGAATTACAATTTTACATAAAACGAAACAAAGAAATCAATTACTCTAAGCATTGCTGTAACTTTTCATATTATTTGACTGTTATAATTCGTTTTAGTCTACGAGAAGTACAGCAGTAAAATGTGTATATTTTCTTATTTGGTTTTCTTACTTGTCGTATTTGCTTTAAGCACAGAAGCAGAAATTGACCCTCTGCTTAGATTAAGGCGATGTTGCACCGTTTCCTCATCTGGTCTTTGACGTGCTTATTAAGGCTGAATGCAGGGTTCAGAGCTTTGTTTCCATGGAGTTGTGTAGCAGTGGGTCAGCGGCTCATTTTTCCAGGCTCGCTGCTAGCCTTTGGTCAGAATGGCCACCCAGGCTTCATTCCTGCGTCTTCCGGCAAAGGTCGCCCCAGACCTTTCATGGTCACCCCAGCGCTGACAGATGTTTTCAAAGCGGTTTAACACAGCAAAGAGGGGAAAAAAACTAAGCAACCTAACAGCTCAGCCTTCCCATAATTTTTGGATGTGTTTCAGATTTAAAAAAATGTGCAGTGTAGATTCTCCATTTGTTTGTATGGTACAAACATTAAAAATGCATTGTTGCATTAGTATGCACCGAAAAGTACGCGACGGACATTGCGGTTAATTTGCTTGGTGTTTTCTGTTTAACAGACGCATTGACTGCATTATGTTAGCAGAGGTTACTTGACAGAGGTGTACTCATACATGTAGTGTTTGTTACATGCAATGACTAGCATGTCACTCCATGTTTGGTCTCTAGCAACAGCTGTAGCTCCTTGTAGAGGAAAAGTCACTGCTGTTGCGCTCTGTTCTTTGCTTAAACCACTATTAAGTTCCGTCATTAAGGGGTGCCGTCTTGGCCCTAGCCTGGCTCTGCAGTCCCACTCGTCGTATTCTTCTCAGTGGTTCATGTGGCAAGACACACACCCGGAGCTCCTTCATATTCACACTCATTTTCCAGCAATCAGAACAGGCTTTTTATGAAGAGCACAGACTGACATCTGGCACACTGTGCCCTGCATTTCCTGATGCTGTTGGTAGATCAAAGAAGCTCTTTGTAGAAATTACGTCTATGCTGCTTCTTACTGAGATGCACAGAACGTAGAACTCTCAACAATTTGGAATGTATGAGGAATTAGGGAGACTGATAGCAGGTGAAATTTTGTAATAAGTTTGACCTAACATGAATTAAATTTGTAAATTTAATTCATTTTTGTAATTTTTCTTAGTTTGCCCCATGCTGATAAAGTTATGTCCATCGTTACCTTTTTGAAAGTATAATTTTGTGGTGAATTTCTGTAAATACAGAATACTGATTATTTGTAAAAAATTTTTTCCTGTTGCTGTGTTTGTTCATTGTATGACACTGCAGACATCTACAGCCACGGTGAATATTCTGGTCACTGACATCAACGATAACGACCCCATATTTGATCCGCTTTTACCAACTCACTTCACCGTTCAGGAGGAGGAAGCCAATTCTTTTGTGGGCCAAGTGAAGGTAAGTACTAGCTATGTTGAGACGGAATTAGAAGAAGTAAAATAATCCTAACGGTTTGCCCTGGATGGCGTCCTGGACGACGGCTATACCTGCCTTTGACGTGTTAGCTTCTTTGTCCCAGGTACAGCAGAGTAGTCGGATCACACCTGCTTACTCAACCTTCTCCTGTGAAGCCGCCGATTTTGCTTTTAACAGTCTTACTGATTCCGATTCAAGCCGTGTCCCTTTTGGCCGATTGTAACATGACTCTCGGTGGAAGGAGAGTGTGGTGCCAGAGGCCAACGTTTCCTCTTGCCCCAGAACACCGCGCTTGCCCGGTTACCGCGGTGCAGAAAGGGTACCCAGGCCTTCTCCTTGTCCCTCAGCTGCACGCCCTGTCCGCTTCTCTGTTTATAATTTTCCAATTAAATAAAAGTAATTTAAATAATTTGTCACCTTCAGGGACATCCTATAATGACTGGCTTTGTTCGGCTCTGCTAAGCTGCAAGGAGTTTTAATTAGTGGTTAAGATTAATAGCGCTCTGGTTTGTTAGAGGGATAATCGGAAGATAATGCATTTAGACGTTTCCGGAGTGTGCATGTTTGCTCTTGCTGTGGTCTACTTCTGTGTGTCTGTGTGTGTGTGTGTGTGTGTGTGTGTGTGTGTGTTTGTGCGTGTACGTGTGCGCATTTGGCATCCTTAATTTAATGTTTACCTGGATAGTGGGTGGACAGGAGTCACCGAAGCTCTTCTCACAGATGGTGCTGACGGATGTTTACCTCAACAGGCACGGGGGACATCAGGGGGCACGGAACATTGAGAGCCTGCCTTTCGTTCCCTCAGTCTGACACTCATCCCTCCGCAATGCTTGTTTCCAAGCTGCAAATATTGGACGAGGTCCAAAGCTAACGCACCCTAAATCTCGTCTCACCTCAAGCAGGATCTGCTCAGCGTTGGAATAGCAAGCGGTCGCCGCTGTATATTATCAGAAACATCTGAGCACCACCAGCATTAAATAGGATAGTTCATCAAGTCCTGTGCTGGATCAGCACACCATGGTATAATGAGACCGAGAATAATTTACATCTGCGACTGTTTACTAGTCCTGAGTTTTCTTTTCTATGCACAGCTTATTGTTCATTGTTTGCTGATGGTATTAAATTGTTTAGACATACATATCAGAGCCTGTAATGTATCATAAGGTGTCTTACCAAGCAATTATACCTGGACAGCCATGCAGACATCATTCCAACAGGTGACGCATCTGCTGAAAATCTGTCACCCTGCTTTTGTTACTGGCTTATAAATAGCTCAAGACAAGTTTTTGCTAATCATGCTTGTTAGCGTGCGTTGTAACATTCCCCATGTTGTTGAACGCAGCTTGTGTCCGAGCCCGTCGCACGGGAGCGACCAGAACACAGATGCGTCTTTGTTCGTGTCAGTACGTGATGAAGCCCGCCACAAAAGCACTTGAGATTTCGCGAGAAGAGCAAAGGCTGTTCTCTTTTCTCTCATTATGTTCTTGTAACACAGTCGAACCTCCTTTAGGTGATGTGCCCTGCCCCACATGGTGTTTTGTTTTGCTCTGCAGCACCAAAGTGCTTATTACTGCTTTTAGGAGACAAATTGGGAAGCAAGCAGAGAGAAATCACGGTTCTCTCACCGCCGTGTTGTGCATCTTCACAGCCAGGTGACGGTTCCGGAAGAAGCCTGAAGTATTTATCGATGCTAATGTGCGACGCTGCAAAATAAAACTACTAGCTCTTTATTTTTTAATTGATATTTAAAAAGATGAATGGTTTCATTACTATCTGCTTTCTGCTTAAGTGCCAGATAACAAACTCGTTAGTTTTCTTGCAGCCTCTCTTATTTAATACATTTATTTACTGCTTGTATTGTTCTGAGTGCAAAGTCATGCATCACGTTGTTTTCTTTTGATTTCAGTTTACATTTATAATATTTGCAATCGCTTGATCGCCAGACTGCTGTGAAGGATATTAAGAACTGGCTGAAATGGACATGAAAGCTTATTGTTTTGTTCTTCATTATTGTCAGGTTTTTCCGCTGTTTATCTTGATGTGTCTTGCTGTATGTGCTTCGTCTTTAAGCCTGGCTTAACTAGTCGGGTTTTGTTTTAGCCGGCTTTCATTAAACTTCACCTTGATCAGAAGAACCAAAGTCATAGTTTGTTGCCACCCTCCCCTTTAATGTATGGAGAAACGAACATGTGACTACATTTTCATTGCCCTGTGAAAGGTATTCAGAGTCGTACCTTAGTAGGATTTATTTTAATGACTTCATCTCAACTCATACACTGCATTTCAAACACAGGAGCGTGATTGCACTATGGGTTCATGTCCAGCAAAAAAAAAAAGTGATTCATAACTCATACACAGCAGTTAGACAGAAAATCAGAAGTGGTGCCCACGTAACTGAGTGAAATCTGACAAGGCCACGTGCAATAAACTGTATATATTTCTACAGTAGCTCATTAAATGATTAATGTGGACTGGAATGTGCAAGTCACCATTGATCTCCTTGCAAAGACATTATTTTCAGTAGACATAGAATTTGTGGAGGTTGAGAAATGTCCGACAACACCGTTAGAGCTCAACACAGTGGCAGCATGTACTTGTTTTAGATACGCAAAACTGCCTTTGATCTTTATGTCGACATCTCCCTATATCAGTTTTGTATAATGTATTCTGTATAAGGTAATTTGTTTCTCTCGGTTGCAGGCCACAGATCCAGATGCTGGAATTAATGGGCAGGTTCGTTACAGACTGGTGAGCCACGCCGGACTGTTTCGGATCAATTCCAGCGGTAGCATATTCACGACGGTACCCCTGGACCGCGAGGCTCAGAGCCAGTATGATGTGCTTGTTGAGGCGTCGGACGGGGCACCGGACCCCCGCCGCACCACCCTTAGGATCTCCGTGGAGGTGCTCGATGTGGACGACAACAGCCCCATGTTCTCCCGGGCTTTGTATGCAGCCTTCCTGCCAGAGAACAGCCCGCCAGGCACCATCATCCTGCAGCTGAGCGTGAGTGGGCAGAGCCTTGTGACGCTACGATTTCCGATTGTGCGAACTCAGAGCCAGGCCGAGACCTGCGGGGGCCATAAATGCCAACCTGAAATCTGTAGCCCAGACACCTTGTAAGCGCATTTTTGAACATCAAAGCTCAAAGTGTCGGAAGCTCTTTTATTGCGCCTTAAGCTATCAACGAGTTGACGTTAAGTCTTCAGAGCTGTTTGTTCTGTGGGTCGGTATGCTCGGGCAGTAAGTGCAGTGTTAAATACAATCTTTTGTATTCCGGCCTGTACCTCTATAAAAGTACAGCGCACCCGTGAGATCCTTACCCACACCTCTCACGAAATTGTGTCTTGTAGGCCTGTTTTCAGCCAAATGGAATGTTTCATGTTACTTGTCTGTTAAGATGCACGTATTTGCCTGCATCGTCGCTTGTACGTTTGTTTAAGATGTTCGCATATGATGAAAATCACACAGGAGCCATTGTTGCATTGTCATGTTTATCTGTATTTACATGTTTGAATATGATGACCTTTGTTCTTTGTTATCGATGAAGAGTTTGACCTCTCTGTTGGTTGGTGACCGTGATATGTGTGAGTGAACAGTCCAGTTTGAGCATTGACCGCCCTGTCCCGTGTCAGACAGGCATGTGATGACATTGTTGAAAATGTGCGAGCAGCCCTGGACTTTCATAGCTTCACACTTACTCTGAGCCTCAGTAGTTTGGTGGCGCTTGTGAGCAACTCTGTGCCATGCTGGATGGTTCAGTGCGAGGGTGTCCCAGGTGGTGATGTGTATCTCTAAGGACTTTAAGAAGGCCTTCAGCATGTCCTTAAAACTCGTCCAAAAGAGTGTGGCTAAGTGGTTAGTGCTGTCGCTTCACTTTCAAGGTTGTGGGTTTTAAACCAACTCTCGGCTCAGCAGTGTGCATCAGTTTGAATGTTGTTCCCGTTCAGGGGTGAGTCTACTCCAGATGCAGTGTTTCATTGTTATTCCCATGCAGGTGTGGGTCTACTCCAGATGCAGTGTATGAGTTTGAATGTTGTTCCCTTGCAGGTGTGGGTCTACTATAGGTTCTATATCTTCCTCCTGTAATCCAGACATATGACTGAAGGCTAGGTGGAGTGCGTGTGTGTGTGTGTGTGTGTGTGTGTGTGTGTGTGTGTGTGTGTGTGTGTGCGCACGTGTGAGCGTGCCCCCCTGTCCAAGCCATCCTTGTTCTGTATGCTGCCTGAGGTACACAATCCTTACATAAGAGAAGCATACCTAATACACATTACTGGTTGATATTAAACATAAACTGAGAATTTCACATTATTACATGTTTTACTTTGTACAGTAAAATTGAGCATTCATAAGAAGTACTAGTTGATTTGCTGCTGCTGTGTTCAGTTGAGGACGTTGGAGCAGAGCTAAAGCGAAATGACAGCATGGTATAGAGCCGAACGAGCATAAGCCCCTAGTGGGCCGGACTCTCGCCTCTAATCTCCCGCTGCTGACAAACCTATCATCACACACGTAATCAGTCCCTCGCGCCTCTGAGAGAGAAACCCCTCTCCTGGGCTGAGATCTCAAGCAGATTACGGGCCGCTCATACCTGGGCAAGGCACTCAAGGGGTTTTATCAACATGTACAGCAGTCCCCCCCTACACACGTCCCTCCCGTTAGAATACTTACTCCCAAAAATGCATACGCCACCAGACAGCTTGCCTGAAACAGCTGGGTGTCTGTTCTGAATTTCCAAGGGGGAAATTCTCTGTCTTCTTCATGCAGGGAATGCTTGACTAATGCTGGCCTTAGTGCTACGATTCTTTTCCCATATCCTCTGTAAGGAAATGTCATTGTAATCGCATGCAGGAACTGTAAAAGCAATTAGGGTCAAGTCAAGGAAGAATAAAGCAGTTAAACTGCGATTCTGTGAATAAAGATGCGCACAGCTCTTGCTTACAGTACAGCACTATTGGATGTCCACTTATCTACCTCTCAGGCATGTTTATTTTTAAATTTTTTTGTCTTCTCACTTCATCCCAGGCTAAAGACGCGGACCTTCGCTCCAACATCGTGTACCGCATCCGAACGGAGGAGGCTCGGCGGCTCTTCTCAGTCGATCCCGTGACAGGGCAGCTGTCGGCGTTGCGGACATTGGACTTTGAGGAGCTCTCCGCCTCAGAAGTGACGCACACCTTCGTGGTGGAGGCCGTGGACAGCAGCGGGAGCATGCCGCCGGGCCTGGCAACCGTCGCGGTCAAAATAACGGTAAAAGTGGCGCCTTCTGACTCGTTATCTGGGCCTCCTTTTGCACAGTGTCCTTCTTCTACAGCGAATGCAATCCTGAAACTGTGTCCCCACCCCTTACTGTTGTCTGACAACGAAACTTCAAACCAGCTTCACTAGGCAAGATTGTTTAAGAAACACCACCAGCATCATCAGTATTCAGTGTGTATTATAAAACAGAACTCAGAGGCATTGATTAATAAATATTATTGTGGACCGTTGCTAAGTGATCGTTTGGCCTGCCACGGATTAGTTTACAAAGATTATGAGTGTAGGATCTTCCCCGCTTTTGAAGATTAACCAGGTGACAAAAGATGTCTGCCAGTTAATCCCAACTGCTAATGCAGGATTTCTAAACAGACCGCATTTTTTTTTACCTAAAATGAAAGTTACACAAATACAAACAGGATCACAGTGACAGATGGTAATATTGGTAACAATTCAGTTCAATTTTTAAGATGCTTTTTAAAAACTTTGACAGAAATTGAAATGCTGTGGGTGATGTTAAAAAACCCCTTTTTGTCAGCAGGATATTGGCATGTTTTAGAATCATATTGAAATAACACCCAGTCTGACCGCTTACATTTTTTAAAGGGAATTCTATAACGTCATTTTTTTTCCTATGCTGTCCTTCACTTTTTAACATTCTAAGATTTCGGTTTTTAAGGCAGGTCCAGTGAGGAAACAAAGTATCCTTCTAATCCTTCCATTTTAGTGTTGTAATTTTAACATGTAAAATATATGTTAGGTTGATATGCTGTTGTCACTCTCCTTGACATATTGTGACTTCTGACTGTACAATGGCAGGCCTGTAAACCTGATTACATCTGATGACAACGATCTCCTAATCCGCTCTATAGCATTAAAAATTGGCAGTTAGTCAAAGTGTTATTGTGTTATTTGGGTGTTTATATTTCTTTGTAATTCCCTTTGTTTTTTTTACTTATTTAAAATAGCAGGAAAATAATACAAATCAGTGTATACAGGTGCTGAATAGAACGTGAGGCAATAACTGTAGGAATTCAATTAGCAATATTACCATTCTTTACTGCTCTTATTTTATGTCAACACTATTAATGAACAATGTGTGAAATTAGTGATTCATACAATATAATAGAATTTCCAGCTCTTGATCCAGTTTTCTGCCAAAAATTGCTTTGGCTCTTAGATACAGAATAAAGCTGCATGCATGTCCACTGCACGCACAATTATTAGACAAGCTGTATTCCTGAAGATTCATTTTATTGTCGAACAAATCCAGTGCTCTCAATAAAAAATGTTAATAAACCTCAAACCTGAATATTCAAAGGAAAAGTGATTTTAGGCTTCCTCAGGGAGAAACATACATATATATGTGTGCACAATTGTTAGGCAGCTAAATGAAAAACTAAAATTTTCCCATTTATACTTGTTTGTTATATTTACTCTTACAAAACCTCAAAAAAAATAATATAACTCAAAATTAACAAACACTGTTGGCATGTCAAAAATGTTCCATGAACAGTATAGCCGCTCTTCTTTTCAATAACTGCCCATGAGCCCTCCATCCATGGAGTGTCTGTTTCTTCATCTGTTGACAATCAACTTTTGCTGCAGCAGCAGCCACAGCCCCCCAATCGGTGTTCGAAGAGGTGTTTCATCTTCCTTCGCTGTAAACCTCATGTTTAAGAAGGGTCCTCAAGTTCTAAATAGAGTTTAAGTCTGGTGAGGAAGGGGGCCAGGTGATTACTCTGTCATGTCCGAGGCTGCCAATGGAGTACTTCTTCCCATACCATTGTTTGAAGAAAGTTCCTTTTAGAAAACTGAAATCCCAAACACACTGCCAGCTAAGTCCATTTTCAACCCAAAAAGGTCCAGCTATCTCATCGTTAATAACAGTATCCCATACCTTCACCCCTCCTCCACCTTACTAGCCTGACCCAAAGTTCCCACTGTTGATCCACCCACAGGCACATTCATCTGGTCCATCAAGAGTCACCCTCATTTCATCTGTCCATAAAACCTTTGGAAAATCTGTCTTCAGATATTTCTTGGCCCAATCTTCACATAGCAACTTGTGTGTCTTGTTCAGTGGTGGTCGTGTTTCAGTCTTCCTTACCTTGGCCCTGTCTCTGAGCACTGAACACGTTGTACTTCTGGGCACTCCAGTAGGTTGCAGTTTAGAAAAGAAAAAAAAAAAAGTGGCACTGGAGGATAATAGGTTCCCTGTACTTTCACGTTTTATTCTTCTCATGTCTTTTTGCAGTTAATTTGCATCTTTTCTGTTCCACATGATTTTTTGTGACCCTGTTGACTATTTGCAATAAAAAGTTTGATTGTCTGGCAATCACCCAATGTATTTCAAGAGTGTTGTTTCCCTCTGAAAGGCAATTTACAATTTTGGACTTTTCGGTGTCAATTAATTCTCTTTCTTTGCCCATTTTCCCTGAGGTAAAGAAGCTGCCTAATACTTATGCACACCTTGATATAGGGTGTTAATAACTTTAAGCCACACCCCCCTCATTACACAGATATATAACACCTATGAATGCTTACAACCGTTAAGTAATCAAGTTTATATAACTTGGAATTGGAAAACATGCGTAGAAATAACAATAAGGTCAGAAAATACCATTCCCTAATAATTGTGCATGCAGTGTATAAGTTAAGTTTTCTGACCAAATAATAGTGGATCATCACACAAAGTTCTTGGTTACCATGAAATACCGTTATTAAATAAATACATTGGAGTCTTTGAGGCAAATAAGACAGTCTCCAGTAAATAACTTAAATGGCTTTAGTGTGTTGTGAGAAGTAAAACCTTGATCTTGGCTTCCATTTTTTTTCCTGGATGTCAACTTTTAGACTGTGGTCTGTGAGGAGATAGCTGGTGGAGCGTAGCATTCTACATCCAGCTGAACAGCAGACAAGCCACATTTCACAGGTGGTGTCATGGTAAACAAACAATACGTACCTTTACACATGCAAAACAGAGACCCACTGGTTTAAAGACCATTTTCCAGCCCAGAATGGCATCATTCCTTATGATTCCCCATGGCTTCTGTTATTCTGTTATATATTGTTCCCACTAGGTGGGTGTACACTGGCTAGAGTACCCATATATTCAGTATTTTGTTCAAGTGTTTTTTACTTTGGTCTGCATTTTTTAAATGCAATTCCTTCCTTGACTGGTCTTCTGAAACTGGCAAAATGTAGGATGAATTCACACTATAAAATGCCCTTTTTAGTTATTGGCTGTGAATGATAATGCACTAAAATAGTGGTATTTTAAGTTAGGCAATTGATACATATTTTTTTAAATTCTACTAAATTGTTCATTTAACAAATAAGTTTCAAAAATGTGTTGACATATGGAATAAATGGGTGTAGTTCCTCACCAATGTCAGTAACTAATCAGTTAAGGGAAAACAGCTATTTTGGTAAGTTGATAATCATGAAAAAACAAATGCAGTATTCAGCTGTCTGCACAGCATGGTTGTACAGTCCCAGCGGTACCACTACAGGCCAAATCTCATTGGTTATACCAAACTGAAGGATGCGGGGGAGTATGGAAAGATTACACAAAGAGTGGAACACGGCTGATGGACAGTTAATGGCCATGCGTACATGCCTGGCTATCGCAGTGATGCGGATGGTAATTAGCGGCTAGCGGCAAGTGGAACGTAGAAGCTTGTCCGGGGGTGAAAATGAGCTCGGATGAAGTGTAGGGAGGGAATCGGAGTGTCAGAGTGGCGTCTGAATTGCCCTCCAGGGTAGGATTGTGTTAATAAGGGAACTTCAGTCAGTGTAGAAGCAGCATCTTGGCCTTTTTATTGCTTGATTTTATTTTTCATGCTGGTCCAGACAGAGCCTTTCCCATAGGAAATGTCAACTGCAAGCGTACTCAGTGGAATACAAACACCATTACATCACTGTTCTGCACCATGTTCGTTTTTTTTAATGCTTTGAGCCATTTCGTTTGGGCGGAGCCGCTCAAAGACGGCTGTATAATACAGGGCCTGCCCAAGGACGTCGGATCAGATTTGAGTTTTGCGGGCCTTTAATTTGGGAGCCTTGGCTGCGCTGCCCTCTCCTTGGACTTGGAGTTGCTGCACGGTGTCGAATGAATGCAAACGCACCGCCCCATCCTCCGAGATGCACGGTTGCGGTGCAGGCGTAGGAGCGAGCAATATTTGTATTCTGGCGTCGGCGCGAACCTAGCGGGACCTCGGAAGACAAGACGGAGGAACTGGTTTTGTGCCGCGCCGAGTCTGTTTCTTTGCCAAGTCTCGCAGCGTGCGCCGCAATGATTGCTGTTGCTCGTCAATAGAACCTGCCCCCCCCCCCCAAAGTAATTAGCTTCTTTTATGTGTTGTTAGGTGATGAGCACGCCTGAACAGTTTGGAAGATGAACAGCAATCTTGATAGTTGCGTAGACCATGCCTGTCAGGCATTTGTGTTGCCCCGTGACCTCAAGAAATGCTTTTTTCACCTTTTTGTACCAGAAAAAGAAATGCTTTTGCATAAAGCCGCTGCTTAATAATGTCCTAAGGAAGTAGGACCTCCCTGAGCGCTGCTGCTTGGCATGTTTTCATCCCAGTGCCCAGAATGTAAATATCCACGCCTCTGATTAGAAAAGGAGGGTAAGGATGCGGAATGAAGTCAGGGACGCATCTTGTCTGATCACTGTCGGGTCTGACAGACATTTGCATACGGTCCTAAAAAAGAAGAAAGGACTCTTCTGCTTTTTTTTTTTCTCCCTATCAAGGTCCCGCATCTGTCCTTGGAAAGTGGCGTGCCTCGTTTTAAAGTGAATGCGAGCTGAGAAATGCGCTCTTTTTCCCAAGACGTGCGTCACCACCGTATGCACCTAATGCCGTGCATGAAATGCTATTGAATATCTACCACTTGTTCTTACTGCTTTCTGACAATGGGTAGTGCATCGCCTTTGCTTGAAGCACACAATTGTAAATGGTTCTTTTAATAGCGGGGTAGTGAGAGAGAGCCAGTCAACAAACTGTCTGAGCGAATTTGTGTAGATATCCCACTGGGTTTCTCATGCTGAAGTCAGAATTGTTCTTTTGCAGGATATGAATGACTATTCCCCGGTGTTCGGCCAGGCTTTGTACCACGGAATGGTGGCGCCGAACGCAGCCAAGGGAACCATCGTCACCACGGTGCTTGCCGAAGATCAGGACCCTCCTGTAAGTGAGCAGGACTGCTCTGTGTTTGCCTGAGCATATTGCTGATCTGGTTAATCCCGCTGTTCTCTGTGGCAAAAGCTGCTGACTGTTCTGAGCTGCAAGGGCACAGAAAACATTTTATTTACGCCGTTTACGGTTTTGACATGCAAAGAATTGGATTTTGTCACAGTACAAATTTTTGCATGATGTTTTTTAATATTTTGCTGCTCTCTCAGTGTCTAGTTCACTACAGAGTTGATACGTCTTTGCAAGCCTAAAGACAAAACGAATTATATATTTAAAAAAATCATCATCGCTTCTCATTTTGTAGGCTTGTAATCCAAGTTGTTTTTGAAGAAGCTCTTTAGAATCTTTTTAAGATTAAACCCAGGGAGGGACATATGAATACGAGATGTAGGTACATGTATCCAGCGAGAAGACGTTAAACGACAGTTTCTCACGCAGCTACCTGAAGTGGATCCCGAGTCGAGGAAGTCCACGTTTGCAGTAACGGTTCACTTGCTTTAGAGGTGCATTTACCTACCTTTCACTGAATGCTGCAGTTCATTAGCAGAATGATTGGATCCTCCCTAAAGTAATTCGATTTGTCCATCTGTCTTTACACGCGTTTGACGGACACGCATGAGTGGCTTTATGGCCTAAAAATGAGTCTGCTAACCGCTCACTTAGGGTTTGCTTGGGCATTGTGGTAATTTTTTTTTTTCCTTTAAATTTCCCTGTGGTCTTGCAGAAATAGTGGCACCATTACTGGTTAGGGTGCAGAAATTTACTGTTGTGTTTATGAAGTGTTGCCTTATTAGGTGTTTATTGTTTGCCAAAGGTCCAAAGGTTTGTTCAATGGCCGCAAACCCTATTTTTATCTTCAGATATAAGTTGGCTAACTCCCATAAGCAGCGAGACTTGTGTACAATAGCAAAAAAATTGTGGCGTGTGTGTGTGTGTGTGTGTGTGTGTGTGTGAAGGTTGAACAAAAAATGTACATAGTATATTTGTGATGGTAACATTACAAAGCAAAACATTCTTACATGTCTCACCTGCTTCAAAGATCTACCGCTGCAGTGTAGATCAAAGAGGATAAATTGGAGAAGAGACATTACAGATGTTTCCTATGGTCTTGAGACATCAGTTTCATCTGCAGGCTGTGTAGGACAGCTGCTGTGCTGTGATACGTCTCAGGAGACCAGCCTGGTCTTCCCACCCTGAGCTGGTATCCTTCAGTTTGAATAACGCAGGCAAGACGTGTCATCAAGTGTTGTGCCAAGACGATGCCCTCTGACGCCATCTGGGCGCTCTCACAGACCTGTGTTTTCTCTGGTTTTCTGGCACCAAGCCCATGGAGACACCTATCAGTTTGTTTTACACGATTACTGCTGCCTAGACCTTGGGGGGGCATTGCAGACGCTTGCTGCCAATCAGAGGTGATTTCCGCTGAGTGTGACTTGTCAGGCGTCAAGGTTAACAAGCCCGCACTCTAAAACTAAACGCGTGTGTGGCTGAGAACAATCACTACCAATCCAAAAGCTTTCACTTCCTCATTTTGCAGAAACAATCATTGCAATAACATCACTTGCAAAGCACGCTGCTTTCGCAAACAACTCAATAGGACTTAAAAGCCAAGCTTTTCTTTAAGACATCACATTCTGCAAGGTGTAGCATTGCATTGCGAGTGTTTTTCCTGTGTTTACGGTGTTAAACCTTAATGCGCCTGCATAGAGAGTTTTGATTCAGTAAAAAAAAAAAAGTTAACCTGAATAGCACTTTAAAGGAAACTAAAGAGATCCCTGTCAATGTTAGGTCAAAGTCTTACAGAAGAGGATGTGGAAGCAGTGTTACAATAAAACAAAGTGATATTAAATGGAAGATCTAGAGACTTGACCTTCTTAATGTCCTTTATTATTACAAGGTGAGTTGAACAGCTCTTATCCCCTGAAAAACTACCGAGATTACATTCCATGGAAGAGGTATCGCCATGGAGACAAAGTCCTTGAATATGCAACCAGTTTGAGTCTTTTGTCTGATACACTACTGTTTGGTAATGAATTGGTATCTAAAACAAATGTTTTATTTATAATTTACCAGCTGGATTCATCCTTGCATATCTCTCATGTATGTTGCAGAAAGTCAAATATTGACTCTTTTCCACTTAGCATGAAATGAATGACATTATAAATATGGAGTCCTAATGCACTTGGCATTTTGTAGTCAATTACGGGCAGCCTAAGTAGTGTTGTGAGCTCTGTTTAGCTAGGATGAAGGGCACATGCTAATGAGCTAAGTGCAATAGCACTTTTGGACTTTGAGTTTGAGGAGTCAGATTAACATTCTCATTCTTCAGCTTCTGGAACGTGCTTTCAAACTTGATATGGAAATTAACCAAATTTTGCAAAGAAGCAGTAAAGCAAAAAAAAAAGTAATTGAAATATGAAGAATGTGGCGGTATAAAGGACAAACCTTGATGAGGAAACTTCTGGCCGTTGGTTAAGAGTGGTCTCTGTATTTTTGCGTACTTGTGCAGTTTTATCACTGCGTTGTGTGCGCATTGCTCATTATACGAACATGATCGTGATTAATGACCTTTGCCCTCACTGCTTAGAGTAGCGTGCGTCTGCAGTCTAGTGACCATCTGTGCCTATCTGCTTTTAGGACTGGAATCTCTTGTTTTAACGTGTTGGTTTTCTGGAGTTTGGCAAAGGTCACGCATAATTTCAGGCATCTTTGCATTAACGCTTTAAACTCTGACCCAAAGGCCCCATTATAACTGCAGGAAGACGTGCAGCAAAACAGTTGCTGGAGGTGAACCGCTGAATGGCTTTAACTGATGGTATTCTACAGAATTCCCACAGAAGCCGGATCACTGTGAATGCCATGATTTGAGCCTTAGCAATGAGACCTCACTTTTTTGTAAACTGAAAAGGTTTATGGTTTATTCTCAGGCTTTAAAACATGTTGTTATGCAGGAAAAGCGCTGGGCAGAGATAAATCAAGAACACAGACACAGCTTGCAGGCTGTTAGGAAACGCGTTACCGTGGCTAGCATTCCAGACACACTCCAGGCTCAGGTAGAATGTCCTCTTCTTAAAACGGGATTCAGGCAGTGCCTTTTAACACTAGAACTACCAGAGCGGTTTTTTTCTCCACCTACTTTAACCACCATCTTGAATGCCAAACTCCAAATCTTTTTACTGTCAGTAATGGGCCATCATAGTATCATATATTTTATTCGTCACTACTTTAATGGAACAGTAAGACTTCATCAGAACAGTGCAGACACTGGCCAAAAGGAAAGCCGTAAAAGTGACCTAACACAGTAGCTAACTTTTCATGTTTTTTGATTTCATGTTGCGGTACCCAGCAGAGCAAACTCCGAGGAACATTCACATCTAAAAACAATGCAGAAACATAATTATTTTGTTAAGATAATAAGCAATGTTCACTTTAAAAAAAAAAAAAATACTTTATGACTTGTAGTTGGGTGAGGGTGGTCTTCCTCTTTCTGTGAAGTATTAAAAAGGTACAGGGGTTGGGCTCCCTCAGATTGTTTTTTTTTTTAATCCTTGGTACATTAATTCAAGCGGAATTGCAAGATCCTTCATCCAAAAACCAACTATTTTACATAACTGTCTTTTGTGTTACAAGCTAGTAAAAGACATAACCATCAATGACAATTCTAAACTATACAGACTGTTCTATATTTAATATACATTCAGTTCTACTGGTCACTGACATGTACAGTAAAATCCCTCAAACCGTCACCCATGGGAGCAAAGAGTTGTCAGTTATATGAGTTTATATGAGATATCCTTGTAGAACGCTGTACGTGTATCCTGAGCTATCATTTCATTCATTGCCAATAAACAATACCTATTGGTAGGGCTTTTATTCTACTTTAAAAAGAAAAGAAAAAAAGCTGTTAATGGAAAGGCAGAAAGCAAATGTATTTGGTGTTTCTTTGTAAAGAAAGATTAGGAATCATATTCTTATAGCTATTGTGAACTGATTTTGTTTTGTTAAATACTTTTATTGTAGTAAATTAGATTTCCCTTTTTATTTATCTCTCTCTCTCTCTCTCTCTCATATTGTTCAGCTTCATTAAATACAAGCCAGTTTACTATACGTGGTTATTCTCATTGGTTACAAAAGGCTGTCCGACGATCGTGGCTGGTTGTGTTTTCCCTTCCGCGTGTTACCGTGCCAAATTGTGTTACTTGCTTTCCCCAGTCTCTTATTTACTTATTTTTTATTTTTTAATTCAATCAGTGTTTTTGTTCATGTTTGCTGATTCCTCATCCCTGCAATTCTAGTGTATACGTTATCAGAATAAAGTCCTTGTGTCGCCTGCATGTGGGCTCACTTGCTCGTGGGACGTTACACGTACCTACATCACATTCAGTTCAGAGCAAAATAAAATCTACAAAACATTACACATTTATTTCAGTGTAACTATATGTAGCACGTATTAAATTGATAAACAGAACAGGACGAAATGTATAGTTATAGATACCTGATGCTGAAGTAAAATGACACGTGTGTCAGCTACGTCTATATACAACAGTTTTTTTTTTAATAAAGTTTTATTGAAGACACTATGGGTTCTTTGATGAAAAATCAGCTGTTGTATCATCTTACAGCTTTTCTGGTCTTGAGCATCTGATGCCCTGCTGTGATGAACATTGGTGGCCAATTACCAAAAACAAGGTGTGAAAAGCGCTCTAATGCGCTTTGACAGGGCTGAAGGAGGGCGAGGCTTTTTGGCATGGGACACGCCAATTCTAGTGTCGAAACCTTAAAAGGATATTTTAAAAGATAAACCAGGTTGTGACCTCTATAATCCAGAGCAAGAAAGAAAATGTGGAAAAATTAACAAACATGTAGAACGCTTGCTTGTTAGAAAAGAATAAATAATTGCGTTGTGTGAAGAAGTCAACAGTCATAGAGGTTTCCTTCATCCCTTTAGATGGTGACAGCTGCCAGTGTCCCTGTGGTGAGATTTGTAGCCTGTGGCTATGACGGTATATAGCTGTAGTGGCAGCCCTTGTCAAGAAGGGCAAAGGAAAGGCAGCTTATTGGCTGAGGGCTCTCCGTAGGTTGTGATTGGCTGAGGGGGTGGAGGACATGTCAAGTGTGTCCCACATCTGGCCTCAGCTCTTTAAGGAGTGACAGCTGGATGCCGTCAAAGGTGTTGTGACATCGCAACAGTTTCCGTATATTTTTACGATTAAATAAAAGGTAGCAAGTTCCCTGGTTTAGTGGCAAATGTTGTTGTCAGATGTAAAGAACTCTTTCTAATCAGCGTTTTACATTTAATGGCAGTTAGCTCTTGTAAGTACGATTTTTTTTTTTTTTTTTTTTTTTGATGTGGAGTTAAATTTGCACAATATTTCAGTTTTATATTCAAAACTTTGATTTCACCTGCCTAAATTTGTGGCATGATTCATTTTTTTCTGTTATTGTAATAAAATGAGATGGTCAGAGGAGAGACAGACCTATATTTACTAATCAAAGTATTGCTGAATCTTTTTGTTATATATTACACAGAGCAGAGTCGGAGTGTGTCTAATAACATGTATGTGGCCGATACACGTATAGATATGCTTTGACAACCAGCAATTTTGTGTAATAATTGTTACACAAAGTGGAGGAGAAAAGTAGTGGATGTGATTAGAAAAGTATGTATTATTCTCAGCCCCTTTAGTATGAATCAATGAGTCGTTTATTAGATGGATTTAGCGCTAAACCCTCCAAAGTAGAGACCATTAACCATGGTCTTTTAGTCTGTTAGAAGATGGATTTTTGTTTATTTAGTCAATCTCTCCAGAGGCCCTGTTTCTACACCTTGATCACCTGATTTATTGTAAACCCCCCCCCCATAAACCCTCTTGGCTGTGCAGTATGTCAGCGCTGTTGCATTTTTAAAAGGTGCAGAACCTCCTAAAAATATTTCACTTGACACACACACACACGTGCACAGCTCAGGTTGTACCATGTGTCTGTGTTTTAGTGTTTGTGCACTGAAGGAAATACAACGGCCGCCCAGTGCGTGCGACCTCGACCCGAACGCAAATAAAACGTGCTATATGCATACGCTGACATACGATATACATTGATATTTGTTCGAACAGGCAAAGCTTGCAAAGAATCGCAGTCCTCTGCAGTGTGACTTTGCTGCATGAACGACAGTGCAGAAATGAAACGGGCCTATAATGCGACAGCTGCCATTGCACCTGCGAATTGAAACACGCAGGTGTTGTAAATGCTCAAACGCATGAGCCGGTGTTCCTTTCCTCAGGACACTCCCGCGAGCCGGGTGCGATACAGACTGGACCCGGATCAGTACCGCTACAGCGGCAGCATTTTTGACGTAGACGAGGATTCGGGCAACGTCGTGACCAGGGTCAATCTCAACGAGAAGCCCAGTATGACATTTCGGGTAAGCGCTTCGGTCGCTGAGCGACGTCTTTCCAGTATTCTCCAGAGGGTATGCTTAAAATCGGGCATCGGTACTAAACAGAACCTGATAATTTCCTTATTTCTCAAGTCGCGATGCCCTCACTGTTCTGTGTCCGTATCCTTGTTCTGTGTGATTTTCTCATAATTTTTTCCCTTTAACAGCTCATTGTTGTTGCCTATGACGACGGGGAGCCTGTTAAGATGAACAAGACCCTTGTGGAAATTACAGTTCTTCAGCCTTCTGTAATCCCAATCTTCACACAGGAGGAGTACAGGTAAAGTGCCCTTAACATAGGCCAGCGTGCTGCTTCAGCAAGTAGTGTTGGGGCCTCCTGCCTCCAGGATTAGGGGTTCAGTTGCAGCAATGTTTGTGTGGAGATTGTGTGTGTGTGTGGGGGGGGGGGTTGTTGGCTCGTTTGTAAACATGCTCTTCAGGGGTTTTTGAACTTGAAATTGTTTCTGCACGGTGTCTTGGTGGGTAGCACTGGTGCCTCATTCCTCCGAGTTCATGGATTTCACTCTGGCCCTCGGCACAGTGTGAGTGGAGCTTGCATCAGTGCTTGAAGTGGGGCGGTGTTCACCTAAGTACTGGGAATGTGTCTCTTGTGTACCAGCATCTTTCGTAAGGGGAGTACTGGCACCTGGGATTTTTCTGTTTCATGTGCTAGTTCTCCTTGTGTATAACTGGGATTCTTTTCTGGGATCTGGTCTCCTCCCACAGCCCAAAGACATGCTGGTCAGGTGGATTGGTTAGCCTAAATTGGCCTTTGTGTGTGTGTGTGTGTGTGTGTGTGTGTGTGTTTGTGTGTCTTGTAATGGGTTGGTGCCCTGGCATATTCTAATTTGCTCCCTAGGTTGCCTGGAATTTCAATTAATGACATTGCTTCGTGTGTGTGTGTGTGCATGACAGACACACAAACAAAGTTTAATATTTAGTGTTTACTTGATACAACATGAATGCTATGTTGACAATCTGAAAGATGTTTTTCCTAACGTTATGTTAAATATGTATAACAGCTCAAAGCCGTGAGCATGTCTGTAAGTAATGCAAGTCGCGGCCATTTTTATTAATGTTTTGAAACTAAATATACTAATGTAACACAAAATTCAATAAACGTTGTTTTTGCATCTCATTGCCAAATAATGACAGGTTATACTTTACTGGATGTAAGGCTCGAGACAGAAAACGAGTCTCTTTCGTGACAGCCTTACTAACGCAAAACGTTTCTCGGATCGCTGTGGCCTTATCAGCTGATTGATCAACGCAGCATGGAATCATGGGCGATGAAAGGTGTCGGATTACAGTTTGAATTAAAGCCGTGTCCTACACACTGGTGGAAGGTCGGGCTTGATTGCCGGGCTCTGTCGGCTCAGGAATAACAATGCCTGTCCGATGCTGTTGTGCATCCGCTGTTAATTACCACCAGTGGATGCATTAGCCAGGTGTTTGGCCTCCCTCTGTGGTGGGGGAGTGTGGTGCAGCCCTTCCAATCTGCTCCTCCATCAGAGGTCGAAGCGTGCACGCCTCCTTGTGCCTCCTCAGCACAGATCACCCACAGGCGGCCTGGTGGGGAACCTGCCAGCACCCCCAGGTGGGTCTGTGTGCTTTGGCCGTCAGCTGGACCTTGTCCACTGTCTTATCACTCCTCGTGGCTCTGCCTTTCATAGCGTGCCTCCACGTCGGTTTTCCCACAATGCTGCACGTCCGCCCCTCGTAACGTTGACTCTGCTTCATTTCTCGGTAAGATTCTGTTTGCTTCGCACCTTCAGCCTTTGTCGAACCATGTTCCGTTACAGCAAACCATGGTATTGCTGACTGGTGGAGCCTTTTTTTAGTCTCTGTGTCTCTGTACGCACATTCACTGCAAAATGAGCGAAACCATTTCATAACCATCTCTGTGATGTTTACATTTCTCTGTTATTGACACTCATTTGCGTGAAAATTGACAAGACTCCCTGGCAAGTTGCTCTGAAAATTGATAAAAGTTTTTAATGTTGCGTATCGTTGAATCAACTAAAAGTTTTCAAATTTACGAGGAGCTCATTTAATTAAAGATTACGGTGGATTACTTGAGGATGAATTTTTTTTCTTTTTTTTTTTTTTCTTTTATTTTTTGCGGGATGGCCAGCCTGGATCTGATTGGCAGGCAGATGTGTGTGGGACTGTCACCCAAGCAGCCCCCCTCCCAGAATCCCCTCTCAGGCTTGCACCAATAGCGGGCCGCCAAAACCTGCACTTTGTGCGTTTTCAGCACGTCTTATCTCGTAAAAACACTTAATGAAGCTACGGCGAGGTTCCCCTAAATCAGGGAGCACGCAGCCCCCGGCCCCCTAGCTTTGTCATTTTGACGAGCGCAGCAATCACTGACTCGTTTTTGCTTACCCCAGTGGATGTTTATGTGTGCTTTCTCCCAGCCATTTCCTTCTGCCTCGTACATGAGTAAACATAAAAAAAAAAAAAAAAAAAACTCGACACAGAGAACATTCTAGATGTATTGCTTCAGCAATGGTGGACCATGTGTCAGAAAAGACTTCTCACTGGGGTTCTTACAGCCAGAGGACTTCAACAACTTTATTTTCCTGTATTTATTTTTGTGCTTTCAGTTTACTGCAAACCGTTCAGGCTGCAGCTTGCTGTCGGTATGGCTACGGAGGTGTGCAGGTTAAGTCCTGGTAGTGTTAAGCTGCATGGCCATACTTGGCACGTACATCTTCTCAGTTTCATGCAAAACCATTGTGTCTGTTTTAAGCTTGTTAGTTTCATGTTGTCTGTCTTGAATAAAAGAACATTTAGGGTCCTGCCTACAGCTGCAGGTCCCTTCTCTGTAGTCAGTTCCGTGTGGCAGTGAGTGTTTGGGTGAGCCCTTTGCCCTAAGAGACACTACCACCATTGCAAGGTAGAGCAATTGATAGAGCAATGAAAAAAAATCACAATTGATTAGGAAGTCTTTTTTGTATATATTTACAAAAAAATCGTCTGGTCTTTGTGGGTTCTTGCAGCAGTGTTGTGGATGTACAAATGGCTGCTTCTGGTCTCCATCTCATTTCTAACGCACGAGAGCCAGGAAATCATTAGCACCGCAGTCACGGATAATTGGGCCCTGAGGAATATTCAGAATCACTCCCATCGGCCTGCAAACGACTTCCTCTCCAGTTGTGGGCGGCGCTCGTTCGCACGCTTGCTCTCACGGCGCGGCGGAACTGTCGTAGGTTAGCGCGACGGCCGTTGGGGGCACCCTGCCCGCCTTTGCGTGCTTTCTGACACGCGGGTTTCATTGTCTGAATGGTGCTAGTCTCAGTGTTTGTTCAGCCTCTTTCCCACCCGTATTCTGTAGTGTGTAATTAAGGATCCAGAAGAGGCTCTCTTTGGAGAAGTGCACCTGTCTGATTAGTATGCCACTGCTGAACATGGGAGCATCGAGCTACCAGCACGGGGTCAAATGAGCAAATACGCCATTAGCATAACATTTTGTGACAATGCGCGGCTGAGGTATTTCGGTAAGCAACATTGTCAAACGAGCGGAGCCGACAGTCTTGTTAATGTAAATAAATGAATGTCAGGGTGTAAACATTTAGAATGGTGTGTTAGTCTGTTCCTGTTTACTCTTGCCCTTATTCTGCAGATGTTTGAAGGTAAACAAGGGGATTGATATAAGGACTTTGCCTCAACGCCTCAAAGTCGCGGCCATTATTGCGCTGTCTGCTACTGGACTTCGATATAGATTTTCTTTCCTACTGTATGCTTGTGCCTCTGTGCCTGCTCTGTGCCAGTTCCAGCTACATAATCGATTCTCCTGGCCTCGGTCCACAGAACCAGGCGCCAAGGGCTCTGAATTGATGGCTGGTTTTTCGCTAAGCAAGCACACGTCATAGCTGAGTAAATTGTTACATAATGTTCTTTTCATACTTGATCTTAGTAAAATAATGTATATTTTATGAAATATTCTCTTGGAGAGCTGTTTAGAAGTTTGGTTTCAGCCTTGTTAACTGAAGTGTGTGACATTTTAACACTATATCTATAAGCTAAGATTGCTTGTTTACAGGTCAGAGATGGACGCTATTTGTTTAAACTGAATAACCTTTAACACTTGTGCTTAAGTTTTGCTGCTGCCAGCACAATGTCCCGGTGGATTGCATTGTTACCTCAAAGTGCTCTCTATACTCTCTGTATATAACATTTTTACACACTGCCCACATCTCTCATTTGGTTCAGCTCAGCTAACACCTTTAAGTCACCCCGTTGTGTGTGTCAGTCACTGGCTTGAATTCGACAAGCGCCCCATCCAGGGTGTACCCCGTTGTTCAGCTTGTGCAGTATGGCCAAAATTCCAGGCACACCTCTGTCCTAGAACTGGATAAACAATTTGAGAAAAGGAATGAAACAGTTTCCAACTTTAGGCATCTAAACAGAAGCGTCCATGTTATGCGAGGAACAGCAGACCTAACCTGTGGTGAATCTGCTGACCGAATGCCGGACCTTTAACCACTGTATATCAAAAAAGGCTACAACTAGTTATTATCTTCATGTTCAATTATTATTTTATTATTTTGGTTGGTTGACAAAGTGAATGATACAAGAACTCATTTTAATGTTGCTTTATTTATTCTTTTTTTTTTTTAGAGAGAAATTAGTACATTTCATTCATCTGTTACCATTAACTCATTTAGGTTCAACGGTAAATGCATGTAATAATAATTTTGGATCTTTAAGGTTGTTGGAAGGCCCTCCCCATGCTCCTACATTTTATAAGAAGTTGATTATGTTACATTATAGTATAGTGTGGTGTAAGCATGTAAGCATGGCCTGGCTTTCTTCTTTAGCAGTCTTGTCTCCTGCAGAAGTCTAGGCCATGCTATGTCAGGATAATTAATTGTTATGATATTTGTCTAATGAGACACATAATTAAATGTGTGTACAGGAAGACTGGAAAAGACAGGACCATGGGAAGCACCGCTGTGTGATCTCCCTGCATTCTTCTCCTTTTAATAAAACTTCATTTGAAAGTAAGAAAAAGTTTAATTTCGCACAGTAGCTTTATTCTAACAGTATACCTAACAAGTGGTGTTAAATTAGAGTAAAAAAAGAAAATGTATCTGGGATAACTTTTCACTGCAGTGATTAAAGAAAGAACAGGTGAATCCTGCATGATACTTTCACTATTTCAGATGGGAAAATACACTGCTAAATAGATTTAAATTTTGGTTTCATTCTGTTGTGTTCTGTAAACACTGGAATTGGATGCTGCTGTTTTTAATGCTGAAGTCTTTTTGACAGAATCTGTTATCTAAAAAATAGTTTTTTTTATTTAATGTTTCAGTCTCAATTTCAATTTATTTTGATATAGCACCTTTTACAACAAGCCCCTGGACACTATGAATGAATAGCATTACGGAGTCCTTTTGTGCTGCAGGTGTGGAAACAGCTGTCTTCAGGCTCAAGGTGTTCCTTGGGCGCAAGCCCCAATTCGGGGGGGGTGGGGTACTTTGGGTGTCTGAGACACTAGCACAGCCTTCCACTCAGATCTTGCCCAGTTGGGCACCAGATACACATATGGATAGAGAAGGATTGCAGAGAGGGGTTAGTACGTAATACAAACACTGGCAATCCCATAACTAAATATCATAGATATATTGGCATATACAGCTGCACCAGCAGCATTAATTGCAGTGGGCTATGGAGTCTGTTGTGGAAAAGCTAAATCAAAGAAGTAGGTCTTCAGTTGGGATTTAAAGACTGAGACTGAGTCAGAATCCTGTTCATAACCAGGCAGACTATTCCACAGACTAGGGGCTCTGTAACTAAAAGCTCTAGCGCCAATACGTTTACGTATGCATGGAAAGGTAAGAAGGCTTGCATCCTGCGATCGTAGGGAATGATTTGGAGTATATGTATTAACCAACTTTTTTATAGATAGATATATTGATGTTTTGTCTGTGATTCCCTTATATACTGTAAACAACTCTATACATTACTGTATAGCAATGTAAACGACTGTAAACAAAAGCGTGCACAATTTTTTTCAGTATCTTCTACAATAAGAAAACTGCACAGCCAAGCAATATTCCTCAGCTGCAGGAAGCATGCCTGTGAAACTGCATTGACATGGCAATCAAAGGAGAGGTTTGAGTCTAAAATGACACCTAAATTACATGCTGAGTCGCTAATGGAAAAACACAGGTCGGCAGAACTGAGGATTAAATTGAAAGCAGGATCCTTACCCCCAAACTGCAAGATCTCAGTTTTATCCGTGTGTAGTGATAAATAGTTTGTGCCCATCCATCTTTCGTTGTCTTTGAGACATTTAAGTAAGGTGTAAGTACATGATTTATATAGTTTAAAAAAATCATTGAACTACATAAAAGAATAGACTTGCTGAAGGCACGGAGGCAGCTGAGAAATGTCTGTCTTATCGAGCAGATCAAATACCTGCAATCAGTAATAATAACTATCTTGACTTACTCGTGCTGTGTCTTCTTGTCCTTGCCATCAAATGCACAACCTGATGATATTCTAGGCAAACTAATCAACTACCAAAATTGTCATTGACAAACTTGATTATCATTTATGTTATCGATAGTGTAGATTAGTTGCAAATGAAACTCTGCTGCACTTTCATGAATTGAATATTCCAGTGCAGTCCTATTTGCTCAAAACTGGCAGAGCTGCACCAGAACTTACAAAACAGAGTTTTTTCATTCAGGCATATTGGATGCCTAAATAAAATTAATTCAGTATGCAGCAATTGGAAGAATAATGGGGTTTCTGTGGATATGAATCCAAAATTTTAATAAAAATAAATCATTTTTGCCAGCAGTCTGATATTACTTGTAAAGGACTCTTCCCGCTCAATTGGTATTTCTGCCCCTTCCCTACTGAGCAAGTTACATCTATGTATGTAATTACTTGATGTCTTAGTATTACCAATTAATTTTAAGTATTGTTTTGTAACTGAAACAATTGAATATTTACTCTTGATTGTAAACATGCATCATGTAGACGTGTTTTACAACGTTTAATGCAATAACAAATGAATCGGTCACATGATTATCTGATTTTGTGGGTGGATTTAATCTGGAGCAACCATTAAAAATTCACATAAGTCTGAATAATTTACGAAATGTCTGTCTTGTTCCTCTGAGAGTTGTTCAGAATCCGCATTATAAGTTGGCCCAGTGCTGTTCCAAGGCTGGGAAAGGCCAGGTTTTACTGTCAGGAAGTTTTGGAGCGAAGCAGCCTGTTTGGATACACCAAAGGAATGCTGCATTTTCTCATTAGGATACATTTGCATATTTTCCATTCTCTTCAATAGCATCGATCCATCTTTTACTCAACCACTTATCCTTTGCAGGGTCACAGGTAGGCTAAAGGTGCAAGACAGGGTATACCCTGAGCAAGGCTCACACACAAAGGGCAATTTAGATTTTTCAGTCTGTCTGAAAAGGTCTGCACAGACCTTCGTGGAAGAAAACCCACACGCTCATATGGGGAACACTTTGCACACTTAATGTGCCCAGGGCCAGATTTGACCCTCTGGCCCTGGAGGTGTGAGGCGACAGTGCTACCCATCAAACCAGAGTGCCCTGTCCCCTTTCTGCTATTGTAAGTATGCTACAAGTGTTTCTCAGTCGTGTTTGCACAGGCGTCTCCTGCTCTTGCGAGGGTTGTGTTCCACAGAAACGTCACCAGCCAAACTGCATAAAGTTGCATCTTGAACCTTTGTGAAGGTTTGCATGCAATGGGATTTAAAATAGTGCCCCATATGTTTATATAATCATATAAATACTTGGTGAAATTGATTTAAATTTAAAATTAATCCGAACATAAATATTTGGGACATTACATTTTTGCTGAAAGAAAGAAAATTTGAGATTTACACATACATCTTTGGTTAATTTTATTGGTGACAAAAAATTTGCACCAAGTTGTGAAGACTGGCGAAACAGACACGGTGCTGGCGAGACAGTTGGGTCATCGGTGTGGACGTTGATGGCTGTTCTGTCTCCAAGGTGACAACTGTTATATTTTTGGGCTTGGCGTATATGGGATATACGGCGCAGTAAATTTCCTTGCGCTGCACCAATCGCAATCAGTCACGTTGCAATTCCCAGATTCAAGAAAGTTCTTTCTTACGCCTTGGCAAACGATTTGGTTAAATGCCTACGTGTGATGAAGCTCTGCTACTGCACCTATAGGAGACGTACACGCAAACATGGAACGGTAAGTACAACGTGCATGGAGCACTGACTCGCAGATCCTGGTGTAACATAAGACAAAGACTTAGGTTGGACTTTGAAAGACTGAGGCGAGTCCATGTTGGCTAAAGGTGATTTTTTTTTTTTTTTTTTTTTTGCACAGAACAGGTTTTGGTTATAAAAAGAGGAGGCAGTTACATAAAGAGGGTTTACTTACACTGAAGTCATATTAAACGGGAGACCCATGCACCAACTTTCTGTAATGTCTTCTCCAGAATAAGTCAGCATGGGATGTGAGGGAGGGGCTAGGGTTTTAATAATTAGAACGATGAAAATACCCCCTGCATAAGAACCAGTGAATTAGTCAAGGCTTTTATGCTCCTTTAATTAACAAGGACAAACTGCCTGGTTTTTGAGCCGTTTACATTGGCAGTGTTCAAACACTGGTAGCTATAGGCTAACATTCCCGGGAGATTTAACACATGGTCAGAAGTCTGTTGTATCAACATTGTTTCCTTGTCCGCACCATTTAACCTGAATAATCTAAGGGTTAAGTGGTGCAGATTATAAGATTTCCAGCCATTGTTAAACATCAGCAATAAATACTGATAATCACGGAATAAAAAGATTACAGGCCTGTGATTATTCAGATTATATAATGCCTCTCGTTTAATATCCTTCCAAGGTGAGGCTCACTGGCACTCACACTGAACCAATTGGCTTTAAATTCGCACCTTGTTGCAGAAGGAATAACGGTGTCACTACAGCGGTGAATGTCACACACCATACGCCGGTGTTTTTTCATCTTTTTATTGAGCAGACATTTCTTTTAACAATTTAACGGCGGAGTCCCTGAGCTTCTACTGAGATGCGTTGACGACACATCTGAAATGGCCTCATCCCCTTGCGGAGGCCTTAATGACACTTAATCCGTCGCCGATTCATACACAGTCTCGCCGTAAACACAAGCCGCTGCATCGACAGCGCGTTGTAAATCTTTTTTTAGATGTACCTGTGAATCAGTTAATCCAATCCTAAACCACAGTCACTAGAAGCCCGTTCGCCTCATCCTTATGGCCCTCTTTCTAACACCTTAAAATACACATATTGTTTCCCCCTTCACAGACTTGTAAAGCTCGGGTGTAGTCTAGTTGCGTTTTCAGTCCCATTTTCCAGTTTTGAGAGTGACAGGAAAGGTGTGCCTGCTATACAAAGCCAGGTTGTCAGCAGTGTGTAAACACAGCCGTCCCCCCTCCCCCCTACCCATTATGTTCTACTTCTCATCAAGAGATTTTCACACACTGGCAGCAGCTGTCTGTTACTCTGCCAAATTTCATAGAACTTGCAGTTTTTTTTTGTTTTTGTTTTTGAAGGTTATGAACATTCCTCTTTTCTGGTCAATTTGATTTCTATGCAATAGTTTTGTCATAGGTCATAATGACGCGGGGGGGGGGGGGGGGGGGGGGGGGGGGGGGGGGGGGGGGGGGGGGGGGG
>JABJVR010034709.1:0-33319 GCA_025773905.1 Chitala chitala
CCAAAAAAAATTAATACTATAGCATTTATAAACACAGTTAAATTTCTTAATTAGATATGTGTATTTTTAATTGTGTTGAAATTGTTGCCATAAATCCAAATGCACAGAGAAACGCCTGAAATCGTGAATGTCACCCTCTGAGATCTGTACTTTCTTATGATATGCAGTATATGCATTTGATAATCCTGGTCTGTGTGGGACATTGATGTGTGTGTGTGTGTGTGTGTGTGTGTGTGCGTGTGTGTGTGTGTGTGTGTGCGTGTGCGTGTATGTGTGTGTGCGTGTGCGTTTGCAGTAATACTGATAATGAATGCAGCAGAAAACTCCTTCAGTTATATTGTGTGTGTTGTTTCAAAGTCCTAGCATTACAGAAACATGTCTGGCAAGGATATAGGTTTTTCGTCCATTTTCCAATAGCTCATTCTTTGCAGGGTTGCAGGTGGCCTGGAGCGTACGCCAGGCACTATAGGGCACAAAGCAGGGTATACCCAGGGTATACCCAGGAGGGAGTGCAAAGTCATCACAGGGCACACATACACTAAGGACGAAGTAAATTTCACAAAGCATCTGACCTCCATGTCTATCGGAGAACCTCAAGGAAACCCACACATGGTCAGGGAGAACCTGCAGACACATACGAGCACACACACACAGACACACACACACACACACACACACACACACACACACACACACACACACAGCGTGCGACGCAGCTGCAGCATGTGCTGAATCACCAGGCCGCCCTGCCATCTTTGAAGATAAATGTTTTAAAGTTTAAAGTTTAACACAACAGGAATAGTGTAGAGAGTTGGTAACAGGCACAGAATTTCTGTTAGTGTCTAATTTTTGACAAAAATATCAGTCCAATCCCAAGTGCTATATTTGAGTGCAAGTAGTTTTCTGGTCGTGCTGGGAGGGAGGTTAGAAACAAAGTAAACAGCGTGAACGCGCAGTGCTGGCGGCAGCAGGACTAATGCGCTATCTTTAATAAAATGTGTGGGAGCTCTTATTAATCTGAGCCCTGGCAGCCGATGTGTCGTTTTGTAAACTTCAGTTTTTCTGATTCACGTTCTTCTCTGTAATTTGAGGAATATCTAATGTGGAATGGGAGATTAGGGGTTGGCCAGCTCCTTTTGATGGACACGTGTGAGTGTTTGATGATCAGTCAGAATATACCATTCCCAGCGGGCATTTTTTTAACGCAGTTCTGTGACTCTACGTATAGTCATTGCTCTAAATAACAAGCAGCAAAATGATTTCCACTATAGTGGCGTTTCCTCTTCATAACTAAAAAGATCATAAATCCACCACCACAATTTGACAAAGGAGCGACGTAGTGCTCCTTTAGATCAGCAGATGATATGCCTGGTTTCTCAGATTTATAAGACTGAATTTTTATTTTTACATCTATCCAATACCAAATCAGGAAACTTTGAAGGAAAACAGCTGTTTTGTTGCTTCAGAAAGCAGTGAGACGTTCTTTGAAGTGCTGCAACAAAAGCAGCGGCCATGTGAAGTTTTTCACAGAACTACCCAGAACCACAACAGTGCTCACTTGTAAGCATGTTTATCAGATGAGAAACACTGTGACGGACTCCGTGTGGCATACGTGCATTAAACCTGTTACACAACGGCCAGGTAGGCCAAACCTGGATTAGCACTATAAGAGAATAGGATTAATCCTGCGGCTGTTTCAGTCTACTCCCAAATTCTGGTCTCACTGCAATGAAAAGCCTTTAAACAAAGCTTTCAAACATGTAAAAAAATCAAATTAAAATCTTTATTTTTGTAACACAAAATATGGTATTTATTATTTAAATTTTTAGATTTACATTGCAATGAAAGCAAAGCGTTATTCTGATAGCCTGACCTGTGATGATGTTGAGCACAGTTAACATTACTGGTAAATGGCAAATTAACCCACTGAATTTGTATCCTGTCCCCAGTTTTTATGTGTTGCTTAATGAGACTCATGAAGTGTAATGAAGCGTGCGCTGAAATCCATTTTCCAGTTATTATTCAGGGGGCTGTTGTAACGAGATCCCAGATCTTGCGCGACCGCTCACACGTCCTCGAGGCAGTTGCGCACTTGAGAAAAAGAAATCACACTTCTCGCACACGTAAACGCAAGAAGACACCTTTCAGCCAGATCCAGCACCGTTTGAAAAAGAGAAAGTTGTTGAGATTGAAGTGACGCGGCGTAGAGTGTGGGACACGACGGAGTCTGGTGTCACTTTGTCAGCTGATGTTCTGCCAGTATTGGAGTGGGAGTCAAGTGATTCTCACCCACCTCCTCTGCAGTCTCTGTTGCTAAGTGTTGCCAAGCGCCAGTTAGTCGTACATACGAATGGTAAAGACTGTATATGCCTGGGAGGCCCTGTCTTACAACAATGATTTATATATTTTTTAATTATCATTATTATTATTATTTTTACACTGTGGTGGGTTGGCGCCCCGCCCTGGGTGTCCCCTGCCCTGCGCCCTGTGTGCTCTGGGATGGGCTCCGGGCTTCCCCGCGACCCTCACCAGGAATGAGCGGTTAAGATAATGGATGGATGGATGGATGGATTATTTTTACACTCACCATCTTGTGCAATATAAAGGTTATTTAACCCTTGTATGGTGTTCGGGTCTTTGGGACCTGTTATCCATGTTAATCAATACTTAATTAATAATTAATTAATTAATACTTGTTTTTTCAACACCATACAAGGGTTAAAAACTATAGCAGATACCTTGAAAATGTATTAAAACTGAGTTTCTGCCTTTGTAAGAGGTAATTTAGGTCTTGCATATTAATACTAGACATCAGTTAAGATTGTGGAGTGTGTCGCTTACATTAAAACCATTACAATGTTATCTTCCAACCTTTCCTGCACTCACTGTTTTGCATACTTCATTTTCCTAGAGGTGCACTCGGTCTCTATTTAGGGTACTCCACCTTATGCTGTAAGCTTCTTAGCATCGCCAGATAGCCATGAGCTTAATTGGATGATTACTAAAAAGGTACAAATGGATTATTTGTCTTATGGTGTTACCGTACGCGGTTCTCCTTTCAGGTCTGAAAGGGCAGAGCCAAAGAGAATGGCACACTAGTTTTTAGCTGCAGTCTATCCTCTTTGTCTTTTTCATCATGAGAATAAATAGAAACGACAGCGCACTGGAATAGGAAGCTGTCAAAACTGTCAGATTTACTGAGTAAAATAAATAAGTGTTTGCTTTGAAGTTTACATGGCTGTAGTGTAAAAGTATTAAGAAATTTCCATGCAGTCATACGTTTTGTTTCTTTTTTTGTGGGCATTGAAAAGGAGATTCGTTTATTCTCTTGGGATTGGCTGGTTTGAGAGCGAGGCTGTTCGTACCCCTTCAACTAAGTCACAAGTCATTTAACATGCAGATTCTCCTGTGACCATTGGCCTTAAAAACAACTGGTGACTGCTGCAAACAGCCTTCTTTAGCCCACGGCAGAATTCCGATAACCTCCGAAGGATCCCATGAGGGAAATATCTCTGAAACGTTAGTGGTTTTTGTTTAAGGAAAAGTGTGTTCATAATTTTCACTCAGATTTCTGCTGTGTCCTCACAGTTTTTTAAAATGGAAAATGTGAGTCACTCCAACCCTTGTTTAAACTCTGTTTACCATTGTTCCTGGGTATTGTGTCAGTGTTTTAGAACAGAATGAGACATGTTTTATGTAGACCATCCATCCTGCTAATTCTTTTTGTGTGGTCCATTTGGGTCCACAAAGAAACATTGAATGTTACTTTGGTCAGTGAGCTTTGATCTTAATCTTTTCCTGGAAATAAAGTGGGATGGGTGTACAACATAATTTGTTTATGTTTGTCTGAATGTAGGAATACTTTGCAAAATGACAAACTAAACTGAGAGAGGTTTCTTGAGCTTTTCAAAGCTGATGTTGCAGGGTTTATCTTCCCGTTTTTCTTTTTTTGTGTATGAGAGACAGAGCTACACAAGAGACTTCATGATTGCCTGGGGAAGTTTGGTTTTCCTGTCAGCCACAGCCAGAGGTCTCTGTGTGAAACTTGCATCTCTTTCCTCCTGCCCTGGGCATTCGCATCTGAGCAGTCATTCATTCAAGAGCTTCCCGTTTTTAAAATGTTTCTGAAACATATACTGTATATGCTGTCAAACTATAAGAACCAAAGTTAATTTGGTACTGGCCCACATAGGCGGACTGGTAATCTGGACATTCTGTCAATTGCCAGAATGGCCGGCCGACCTCATGTGTGGATGGCCATCAGATGTACTTATAAAATATGCAATAGGTTTAAAGCACGCATGTGCCCATTATTTTCAACAAAAGTGGTTTGTGGAGCCTCCCACCCCCCAAAAAAAAAAATTCAGAGGACATTTTGTTTGCAAATGGTTCGTTCCGCAACCTTCCCCACCCCCTTCCGGCCTGAAGCTGGAAAACTCCTGGGCTGTTTGTAAGTCCCAGTCAGCCCCTGCTGGACCGTGAAACTTGTGGGTTGTGGAGAGAGTACAGCAGAACCTAAGACCAAAGGAAATGTTTCCTCGTGGGACTGGGAACATTTTTGTGCATTTCCGTGCTCCTCACCATATGAGATTTTCACACAGTCACTGCAAATCAGTGTGTCAGTGCATGATGTCCTATGGGATAAGGAATCTTTTGACATTGTTTTAATTCTTAAGACATTGATGTCAAGGCCAGAATTTCAACATTCCCTCAAAAATATTTGATTTTTTTATTTTGTCATTTCAAACACTGTTTGTTCTTCTTCATCTCGTCTTCCTCACTTCTCACCTGTTCATTGCACTTGTGTCATTTCCTTGTCAATGGAAAATGTAATTTAACATTTCCTTGCTACATGTGTTGAAACCTTCTCCAGGGTTCACCTCTAAGGTGACTCTTACTCCGGAACATTACTGGTAGCTGAGAAGGACGTTGTTTATTGTTGTAAATGGTTGTAGGACAACAGCTTCTCCACAAGACAGACTGGACCACACACTTGCATCTCAAGGCTTCACCTAGTGAAACACAAATTAGGAACATTCAAAGGCTCAGCTCATCTCGATTCCACCCTCTATGGTAGATAATTCACACTGGCACAGTCTAAAAAAACACCAAATGGGACTCTAAAACCTTTCAAGTGTGTTTAAAGAACACGTTTCCTATGGTGATGAGGTTGTCTCATTATGGGATTACACGTATGCACTATTGTCTTCATGAAGTAAAGATCTTGTACCCGGCGTTAAACAAGACAGTTTGGGTTTTATGTAGTTGCCATCTTTCTTCTAAATTAGATCCGTTTCCCTGAAGCGACTGTTGACAGTCCAGTTGCCATGGTAAAGCGCCTTCATACTTAAAGTAACAGTACATTTTCAGTTTTGCATTTGTGTCACCGAGAGATGTGTAAACATCTGCCATTGATAGAGAAAATATGACTGATATACTTATGTACTGAACAGTATAAATATGCTACTGCAAGTTCTGTACCCCAAATATTAACTGAAGTTACAGGTGAAACTGGGATGCAAAGTAAATACTTACAATTAATTGCTTCATGACTAAGAGGTTTGTTTGCGTGAGTCTTGGGAGCATCATTGCTAGATGCCAATGTCAGAGTGATAGAAATCTGAAAGAACTGAATCCAATCAGATTACAGGGTGCAGTAAAGGGACCTTACAGTGTGTGTGATCTCCTGCTTCTCATTCAGCATAAGTGCTAAGGCCGGACGCTACAGTGATAAGGCAGCGTTTACTTGTCTATCGTCCCCCAAGACTTAGAGAGTCTTTGGCCAAGAAGCTGAAAGTTGGCCACATTTCCTGTTTTACGTTTTTTTTCCCTTCCCCTTTTTTGCCATCTCTGCAGCTGGAATGTGTAAATGTCAGTTATCTGACACTAAATTATGATGAATATATGTTCTTTCTTAATATAAAAAATGTTTTGTGTACTTAAGTACTCAGAACATTTGCTGTGTAGCACTGGAAAGGTAATTTGTTAGGAGTTTAAATGTACGTATTCTTAAGTGTAAATATTTAGTGAGGCATCAAATGAGGCAGAAAAGTCTGTTGGACATGCTGAATGGAGAATAGCGTCTATCTTGTAGCATTCACTAGACAGGTGGGTGAGAAAATACGTATGTAACGGTAACCTGAAAGACAGCTATTTAAAATCCGAATAAAGTACTCATGTTGCCAAGACAGAAACTTCACGAAGTTATTAGGAAGTGCTTTTGATGTATTACATGGATGCTGATATGAGTTATACTGTATATAATATAGTTTTTCATTTGGAGTGTGTGAAGTGAAATGTAATGAGAAGCTGTTGCAGTGATACCTGATTGTGAGGACATGCAACACTTAGTCGCTTGATGTCTTGAAGTTCATCAAGTGGTTCTGTAGGTGTCATTTGAAGCACAAAGTGGATGTTCTGTCATTGGTTTGGTCCTCATTGCTGCTCTTGAGCCAGCCTCATTTGCATGAATGTGTGAAGTCCAGCTGAATCTTGGGAAACAGCTTAAGCTCAGAAATGTCAAGATGGGGGCCAACGGGTTCTAGTTGGGGAAAGGGGGCAGTGAGGGGAGGGGGTCTCAGTGTATAGACTGAGGCTTAGGGATCTGGCCTGTTAGGATGCCTTCATGGGCAACGGGGAGTTTGCATTGAAATGAAGCGCTTTTCAATAATGGGAGGTATGGTTAAACTAGTTGTAAATGGAGGCTGTAGGACTGTGGTCTTGGCAAGGAGCCCAGGGACACATTCAACTCTTCACAGACAGTTCTTTGTACAGCCCCCTCTGAACACTTCTGCCAAACAAAAATAAAAACAAAGCCTTGTGAAATTCTCCCATGCAGCTGGGTGAGGCCTTGACCAAGTGAAGAATTAAGTGTAGCCGCTTCGCTCATTGGTTAGCGTTCTCTGGTGAGTGCTCAGCTCTTAATAAGTACCAATTCGAAGCGAAGCAGGGACTTTTTTGCTCAGTGCACCCATATGTACTGTTCACCTGAAAATAAACACACGCACACGCGTGTACGCTTATATCTAACCAAAGTGTCGTCGTTGTTAGCGTTGGTGTCTTTCCAGTATAAATGTTCCTACACGGAAAAAGTGTGTATGGGGGGCATCACATATATGACAAGTTTCACAGAGAAATGACAGATTTAGGAGCCGCTAACAAAGAGGTTGGAAGGATCTGAAATATATATATATATATATATATATATATATATATACATGTGTTTTAAAATTCCAACCTTGGTTTTTGGTTGTCTTAGTAGTTCTAGTTTTGTAAATTTTTCTATGAGTTACAGCCTTTATGTTCTTTAACACTTTATGCTAAAAGTACCTGGGAAACTGTTCACTTTTTTGCTTTATTCTTCAGTCAAAAAAAGATAGCATGCACAGCTCTGCTTTTGGTCTTTAGTGGTGACCAGGATGAAATATTCCAGATGCTTCTTTGAGGGTATGTTATATAAGATGTACATGTTTTATCGCAACACCGTTTTTAATTAACTGGACTTGATGTTTTCGAAGGCCCTGACCTTGTCGAAAGCATTGTTCAGCCTCAGCCGTCTTGATTTTCATCTTAAGAAGGGAATTTTGTTTCCTAAAATAGTGAAATGAGGAGTTGTAGATAGGCCACACACTCCTCTCTAGCACTATGTATAAATGGGAAGGTGCCAAGTAGATGAAAATATCTCACACGTGTGGAAAGATTCTTCTTGGATGGAAGAACAGCTGCAGATGAAAATAATAGTTCATGTGTCTGAGAGAAACTGAAGAGCTGGGTTTAAAGTGTTTGCTTAAAGCACCCATTCTTCTTCTCAGTGGTCCTTCCTGAAATGGTCATCCTCCAGCAGGTTCAGAGGTGACAATTCACATGCTGGATGCTGTAGAATTCTGGGAAATTACATCACTGAAAATCCCACTTGCCGATTTAGAAGCTGGTAACAGGGTTATGCCAGTGGGCACGGTGTTGTCAAATTAGACTGAAATATCTTAGTTAATTAGCCCAGTAGGATGATCTTAATTGTTTGTAATGATCCTTGGTAACAATTTGTTTTTTTGTTGCTGCTGAGTGCGAGCGGTGCTGGTGAAGACGTTTGAAGGGGATTGTGAAAGTGGGAAAAAATCATTGCTGAGCCCAAGGGTAGGAAGAAATTCCAGATGTTTTTGTCTGGAGCAAAACTGTCAGACGTGACCCAGTGCCTCCCGCAATTGAACAGCAAGCAAAGGACGACTTCAGCTGTAGACGTGAAATAAAAAGAGAGAGAGAGAAAAAACTGCACCAAAGGGAAAAAAGTGAAACATCTGGTTTGGAGCAGACCAGGCAGGGCATGTGAGCTTCTGGGTTTGCTTCTGCTCTCAGAGCGTTGGGATCGATGGCAGGACACATTGCTCAGCTCGTCTGACAGATGTCCAAAAAAGCAAAAGAAGTGTCGTTTGGTCTTTCCTCTTCCTCCCGTCTGTACTTCTTCATCACGACTGCACTGGGATTTAAAAACAGACTTCCACCATATGGGACATATGATTTTTAGACAAGGACTAATAAAATGTATATATTTCCTAGTCTATACTCCAGTAATCCTATCAGCACACCCAAGAATGCATAAATGCATATAATTGACCCAATTTAGTGTAAAATTATACGTTTTCTGTACCACAAACATGTCAATGTTCTGCCAATGGACTTAAATTTTTTTGTGCAATTATTCCTTAGGGCAAAAGAGGAATGGGCTGTTCTAAGGCCAGTACAAAATAACGTGGATTCTGGACGTACTGGTATATCCACCATCCAATGCTAAAACTTAGCTAATTTAGGTCTTAGAATAGGGCAGCGGTGAAATGTGCTTTTCTTGAGCTATGTGCTCATTAAAAATCTGTTCATGACCTACAGCATCTCAAAGGACTTCATTAGCTTTTTCTGTAATGTCTGCAGTGTAGAGCACTTTAAGAACAGGCCAAGTTCAATAAATAGTGTTCTGTTAGCATGCTTATAAGAGATGAAGTTTAGAATTAGCTGGGTTTTCCTTTTTGGCTGTTGTCTTGTGCATTTGAGGAATGATGGTGATCAAGGTCTGTTTGTTTGAAAGCTAAAGTTCAGCTGAGACCAGTGTTTGGTTTCAATTCCGGCCATTTGGGATCTCTGGGATCCTGATCCAGTTGAATAGGGCAAGGTAGCTCCGGGTAAAGGGTTTAAACTCAGTTATACTAGTGATGTTTCTGAAGTCGTGTGACCAAAGGAACATTTTTGTTTTGTTTGGTGTGTGAGAGGCCAATGCAGCCAAACAGTGTCCTGGGCCCAGCTTTTTAAGTTTTGTGAGAGAGCTATAAGGTTAAGAAGAAACCCAAGGTGGGGCAAAGGTCAGAGGGGGGCAGCATGTGGTCTGTGGCAAAGGGCTTTCAGATGCCGAGTCCAACAAAGATCACCAGCACCCAGTAGCTGGACCAGGTCTTGGGAAACCAAAGGCTGTGCTGTCATCAGGATGTCAGCTGTTAGCTTCTGCGGGTTTGTGGGAAAAAATAAATAACGTGCAAATTAGGTGGAGTTATCATACAGTGAAGTTCAACTTTATCTCAAAAAGTTATGTGGACAGATGGCGTCACGTACGGTAAAAAACAGCTTCACACAACCAAATCTTCCATCTATCCCTTCATTACCCAACTTCTTATCCTGTACACTGTTTGCAGGTCAGCCAAATCTTAACGACAAAATTTTCTGCATATTGTTTGGAAAATGAATACCGATAGCTGTACGCATACAGACTTTTGCACTGGCTGCTGGGCCAGTACAGGAAAACGTATCGCATGTTGTTGTCCGATGACAAAGTAGTTTAGAGTGATCAGCCATTCTACAATCTGTTTATCATTCTCTGGCTCAGAGTTATATGAAAATGGAACTGAGCTTTCTTGCTCAGATGAAACATTTTGTCCCGTGAGGAAAGCACAAAGTAACGCTCACACACGTTGTGGGGCAATTATCTTAATTAATAATGTGTCAGAACATGACAGACCGTGTCTGTAACAATGACAAAGTAACTGCCATTTTCTCATTTGCACCAAAGCTGACAGCTAAACATCTGTTTTAACATGAGAGGAGCCTTTGCACTCTGAGCAGAAAAGGAATGAATCCAGGTGGGCTGACACCATGTACACACAATAGTACTTGCCCGACATTGCCGTTTCTAGAGTTCTTTGTTCGCAATAAAAGCAAAATCACACGAGCAATGCCTTTCCTCATGAATAAACATGAGTAATATGTGGATTACCAAACATGAGGTTATTCACATATCTGGAGGAGTCTTACTGAGCATTTTACACGAGGGGAAAAAAGATAAGTAGCCTGTAGTGATCTAAATTATTTATTATGAATAGTTACAAACTGATATTTGTTTTTCAACACAAAACGCACGTCAGTTTTAAGTACATATTTAGTGAGACGAGAGTGTGTAGCTACGTGTGTGTAGCTACTTTCTAAAGAAACCATTAGTGACATCGAATAACAGATACGTTTATGTTCCATGTCACCCTTGTTTGCATACAACAATGGGGACACTTGTTCGTATTTTAGTGGGATGAAATCGTTATGTAAGTCTCAGCTATTTATATATCTCAGGCACTTAGCACAAACTTCTATCCAAAGCAGCCCACACAGCTTGTGTCAGAAGAAAGTACGCAGTTGCATGTTTTTCCTTCAACATGAAGGTCCTCATCCCGTTGTAATCCGGTGTCCCCTGCCCTGTGCTTCCTGGGGTGGGCTCCAGGCTTCCCGTGACCCTGAATTAGATATGGCGGTGTAGTGAGTGAGCGTTCCAAAGGTAGAAAATTAAGCTCAACGTCATCACATGTTTGGGCTGGAGTTTCAAAGAGTAGCCTGGTGACTCAATGGGTAGAGTATCAGCCTAAAACGTGGAAGTCTCTTGGTTCAAATCCCAGCCCAGCTGCCTGGTATGTCCCTACACAACACCCCCAGTGTAGCTCCCTGGGTGCTGTGTGTGCCTGCTTCTGCCAGGGGAGGGCTTAAATGCAGAAAACACATTGCATTGCTATATGTATGTAACAGCAATTAAGAAAATGCGGATCTGATTATTTGTATACGCAGCCTGTGAGTTTTAAAGCTGGTAGACTTACATGTTGCCTGCAGTCACATGTTGCCCAATTATGAGCATAGTTTTTTTTATAATATAAAAGGGTTAAATGCAGGGGGGCGAGGGCACGGTCGCAGTGAGTCATCCAGCTTCCCTTCCACGAACAGGTTAGTAAGCCTGCTGCAGAGGACAGCGCAGTCAGGTGGGTTAGAGTGTCACCTCTGCTTGCAGACGGCCTTCACGCTGTCTCTGATGTGCTGCAAGGAGAGGGACAGCTCCATGATAACACATGGTAGCCCCACAGAGCATCCACACAGGGGACTTTCTATGCACGCTACGTGTATCGCCTTGTTGTGCTGTTGTTAAAAAATGTAAATATATATATATATATATATATATATATATATATATATAGTTTGTTCCCTTAAGGATATTGCTGAATGCAGAGATCAAGACAGCTGTGGCAACAGCGCGGGAAACAGGGGGCTGTAAACAGTGTCAGATTGCATGAGGGAGCTGGGTGGGGCAGAGTTTATTCTATTCAGCAGCCTCATTCTAATTCCTTGAATTAACAAATTAAATCATTGCAAAATAGCATGATTTATTCCACAAGTTAAAATGGAAACATCTGTTCCTTGTTACCAGGTAAACAGGGCAAAACACATGTAGCGCGGTGCAAGTAAAAGGCCGTAACGTTTTTTTTTTTTTTTTTTCTTTTCGTTCACGTGGATTATGCACTACATTCCCAGCTGCACCTTCACTCCAGTCATGAGAGAGCGGCACGAGCACGAAGATGCCGGGGTGGCAGGGCACTGGAGGAGACAGATTGTGCATTGTTCCGGACAGGCGTGCCAGGTTTATGACGTACGGGACGTTGGCAGTGCCCGCTCACATGCCGAGGGCCCAGCGCAGCACTCTGGGACCCTTGCAGACCCCACACTGGGTAACCTTTGCGCTGAGGAGGAGGTGACACGTAACGGCAGGGGTGCTGCTCATCACGCGGCCCGGTCATGCCACAGCTCCGCAGGCACATTCGGCGGGCAGAGGAGAACAGACCTGGGCAATGCTTGGGGGAACAGATTGGCGCTATTGATGAAGTCAGCAGTGTGTGTATGTCTTTATGTTACTGTGGTCCTGTGTGATCTCCGTGGCAGGGCACATGTGTGTTCTGCATGCTAGCGCCCGGCCTCGTTTATGAGTGGTCAGACCGATGCCATTTCTGTCTCTTGAATGAGTCACCCAGTCTGGCAAAGATGGCCTGCAACCTCCGCTGCTTACACAACAGCAAAAAAAGTCGCCGCGTGATGGTAAATAAGCAAGGTTGGCTGCAGAAAAACATCACTTACCTATGAGTTTTCCATTTCTGCTTCGGATTGCATAAACCGAATCCAAAAGAATTCCCTCCTCTTATAACTCTGCACAGAGCAGCAGTATTTAGCAAAAGCTTTAAGACGTTTCTCAAATATGACATGCTGAACTAGACCCAATAAACCATTTAGTTGTAAGAAGCTTACGGTCTATGAGCCTTCGCATGTCGGGCCAATGTCGGGCCAGAGTTTGGGTTAGAGAGGCAGTAAGTAATGTGTTACGGGCCCATGTGTCTGAGGGTGCTGTTTGGCCTTGGTGTGTCTGACCACCATAACACCAAACAGCTGGGAGCCCGTTCTTCTCCTGCAGTCAACATGACAACCAGGAAGGGGAGCAGTGTCACATGTCAACAAAAACAGAATCAGTTGGCAATGGGAAAACAACCCCTCACCTCCCACCCCCCTTGTTCTGGGCCTGAAACAGTAATACTATAAACATTCAATTAACTCAGTGCTGAATCAGTGTTTATGTGAAACGGTAGCGGTTACATCCTGGAATGTGTTCTTGACATCTTACCAACAAGCTAATGTTTAAGCACAAGACTGTGCTAACCTCTTTGTACAGTGCTAAGGATGTTGTGTAAATTCTTCTTTAAGTTTCACGTGTGACAAATAATTACGTGAACTGGATGATTCAGTATGCATGTGCACAAAACACAGTGCTGGGTTTTTGTCACCGGATTATGTTTCTTTTTTGATTCATTGTTAACTGTAATACGATAACGTCACATTCAAGGAAAAAAAAACATTGTCAATACCGATGCCTTGAAATTTCATGGATTAATTCATTTGTGCAGTAGCCTAAGTGAGGTGGTAAAAATCTTGAGTGTAATCTACAATCAGAGGGAAGAATAAGATCTCTACTGATGTGGACGGCTCTACAATTTAGCCATGCAGTTCAACATGCCAGCTGTGGGCTGATACTTAATCGTACCCAGGCCAGCTTTCTAACTGCCCTGCTTTTTATATACTTTAAGTACTAAGTGTAAATATCCATGTTACAGAGTATGGGTAAATTATGTAAATTCTGGAAATTATATAAGTAACAGTTTGCATTAACAATTCGCATAATAATTTTAAAGAATTTATACATATTGCTTAAGTTTTTGTTGAGGAGTTGATTTCTTGTATTGTATGTATTGCATACTATACATCAGGAGAATACAATTGTGTATCATTTGTGGAATATGCAGTTGGTGTAATTTGATAGATTTCCCTAGGGTTTTTATTCATCTGAAATTTAGATGAACTTTATTCCATTGAGGCTATAAAAAATGTAAACATACAGTTACAAAAAGGTTTAACCTAGGATGTCTTATAATTTTAATAGTTTCCCCCAGCAAAAGAAGGGCCTGGTCTTCAGCTGTGTGGATAGATATTAGAATAGGAGTTTTTTGACTGTTAGAGGAAATTATGGGTGTTACTCATTATACAGAACACCAGCAGAACCGTTTCAGAATATGATAATTCTGGTACTGAAGGGGGTCTGTGTTGGGATGTAGGTAATGAAAACAACTTCAGTATTATATTAGTGTTTGTTTTCACCATGGAGTGATAACTAATACTCTTCTCTCCGGGCCTTAATAACTTCCTTCATTGAGGCTGTGGCAATCAGAACATCCCATGATGGTGGTAAAAAGGCTTGGGGAGCGTTAATGTTTTTAATACTGCCGCAAGATAACAGAGAATCACACCGGCTCACAGTAGCATGACTAGAGCTATGAGAAACACTGGGTACTGCATTTCTGCTCCAATTGTGTATTGGTCTGCAATCACACCTGCTCTGCATCCCAAACACAGTGAAGGCCCTATGGCACACGAGAGGGTGTACGGCTTTGCTGACCTGCTCAGTGAGCAGTGCCTTTCTGCGGAGTTAAAAGCACCAGAGCAGGAAACTGGGCAAGAGCCCAGATCTGCGCAGCCGTCAATAAATGATATGGTAGCGCCTTACCCGCCAACACAGGAGACAGGCACACAACCAGAAATATGCCATGTCATTTAAAGGTCTCTGTATTAACTCTGTATTGTATTTGCCACTGTATGCAAATATTTTTAACATTGAAGTTGACCAATACACAAAAACAATGTCTCTGATGCAAAAATGGTAAGTGTTTAAGTAGAAAACCTTTATCGGAGCATAACATTGAATCTTGGCTTCGGATTAAACTCAACTTGTGGCTCGACTGTGAATTTTCACTGAAAATGTTGTGTGTGAGTTTGTGTTATAGTGTGATTTATGATCTAATGAGTTCATAAAGACATGTCAAGAAAGACACTGTAAAACCCTAAAAATGACCTGGAAGTGCTTTTTTAATAGTCGGCCCATTGCTGTGCTGCTGTTGGGAATTCAGAAATACTCGATCAGCTCCTGACTGGCTTGATCAGCTCCCGACTGGCCTAGTACTCTGCACTGACCATATCTGAAGATAGGCTAATATTTTCCAGGCATGAAGAAAAAAAACAGTCCTAACAGGCATTGTATGCAAAATAATTGTTACACATGTTGATAAGGTCATATTTTACTGTGTTTTTCTTTGGCACAGAGATTCTTACATTTCTCTCACGGGCTTTTGCAAACATTAATATCCTGTACAAAAGATGATAAAGCATGGCTGTACATTTACTTAAGGCCTCTTTGAATTCTTTGGAGATTATGCAACACAGATTTACAGTAGGTTAAAAATAATCACGAACAGTTGTGTTGGAAGTACTTACATAACATCTTCCATGTAAACAACATTCTTCTAGAATGCTTTTCTAAAAAGACCCAACAGAACCAAATGGACTGCAAAATAACGAGCGGGTTTTAGAAGCAGCTGGTGCTGTTTAAAGTGCTGGCACTTATAGAAAATTACAGTGTTAATAACGTTAATGTCTAATTTGTTGTGTGTGGGGGGGGGGGGTAATCGATCATGACACATGATGGAGCAGATTTATTTGAGTGGTGGTTTTTACTGGATCTATCCTGGTATATTCTGTCTTTATATTAGTAATTTGATTATGAGCTCAAATTCTTCAATGAAGATGACAAAGTCAGTAATACTTCTCAGTCTGTACTGTGGGTATGTTTCATAGCAGCTTGTAATATACCATGTGCATGTTTCATAGTTTATATCTAAACATGTTATGTAGAGGTCCTGGAACATATTAAAGTTGGCAATGGAAAGCAAAAATGGTTTTTGTAACCTCTTGGTTGGACATGTACATTTAGCTCATCATGTACTCTCCTAACACTTCGGTGTTCATGATCCTGACTTTGGCCCCAGAAGGTCTTTTTCCTGCACATGGAAGACCACAGACATGGCTTACAGCTAAACAGTGTTTTAGAGATATAGGTGGTCTTTATATGTGGGCATATGTGCACCACTGTGACAGGAGATTGTCCATCAGGGCCTATTCTACCTTATGCTCCTGTCTCCAGGGATTTATACCAGGTTACCGCAGCCCTAATTGGATAAGCGGTTATTGAAAACGGATGATGGATTTTGTTCTTGGCACCAGTGCCAAATGCACTGGAACCCGTGGCGAAGAGTTTGAAGATGTTGCTGAAAATTCATGCTGAAAACAACAGCCTGTGTTCTTCAGCAGCCTAGATGCAGTTTCTGAGCAATTTAACTGAATTCATAAACTCTGATACAATATGTGTGGCCTCTGCAGTGTTTAAATGAGAAGTTTATTGCTTGGAAACTCATTTGTTTGTCAGTGTGATGATGGTTGACTGATGGGTATTTAAGTTAGCTATTGCTAGCTGTTACATTCAGCTCTCAGTGTTCATTGGAATTTTTTATATGCCTTGGGCTGTGGAGTTTTCCTTTGAAAAGGTTTTCATAGGCATCTTACCTTTAGGACAAATTATATAAAATTAGTTTTTTTTACTTAGATGTCTAATATTTATGTTTTGCTCTGTCTCCTTTAAAATGTACTTGTTAAATTTTATTACCTTGTGACAACAGCAAGGTTTGGACAGACTGCTGTTTTATAGGCTCTTTTGCTGTACAGTAATATTATAGAGAGGAGATAAGTGTGTTGTTATAGATGCCATTCTGGTCCATTACTCTGTGCAGAGCTGGAGCAGAAGAACACAAAGTATTACGCATGTTGTTATAGTAACAGTTTTAATATGTTGTGTAAAAAGCAGATGTTTTTTCACTGTAAATTTTAAGGATGGCTTAAAAGCACAGACACTACCTACAAACATGCACATACACACACACAGACACACACACCTGGCCCACTGACGTACTCTTCACTTAATGCTCCATAACACACATTAAACAGTGATATGGGCACTGTAGAAAACCTGCATACCCACCCCCCCCAAGCGCACAGTCAGGGCCCCCCACCTCAGGCCACAGGCGAATTGTGGATGTTTGGTACAATGCAGTGAGCAGTACTATGTGTTGCCCATTATACACAGAACCTGCCTCACCACCCGTCTCTGGCTAGTATCTGCTTACCCATGAAGACACCCCACCCACAATCCAGACAACCGAGTTCTCACGGACCCCTTCCCCTGTTTTCTGCCTCCCCAACACCTCCCCCGCCCACTAGGAATGCTTATATACTGAAAATCTGAAGTCCTAAATATTGTGTTGTTCCATGAAATTGGACGTTTACTGTAGATGCGTTTGGCTGGAGAGAGAGATCGTGGTTTGTGCTGGGCTACTCAGGAAAAGCGAAGCAGGAATTGTGTAGTCACACACACGGACCACATACAAACACAGAATTTACGGCGACACACACGGACTGCACGAAAACAACAAAATAACAAAAAGTCAAGTTTTTAACTGCATGTTGAAGGCTGCCCTCATTTTTTCAGTGCCCAGCGAGGTCTGTGTGAGTGGAAGATGAGTGAGTTTTTTCCCGATTTGCTGGCAGTGTGCTGTGCTGTGCACATGGGGGGAGAGTAAGCCCAGATGTGCAGATGTGGAGACTGGAGGGTAACATCACGTGTAGAACTATGTGAATATGTCACGGGCTGTGCTCTGCTGGAAGATGTGTGTATGTGTGTGCGTGCGTGGGTGCATGTGCGCGCCCACGCGTGCGTGTGTGTGTGTGAAACAGTACACTTGCTTTGAATCGCTCTACCTCATCCTGGATGATATCATGTTAAAATAGACTGTCTGTGACTCCATGAGTTCACTTTCTCAAAGATCTGATTTATGAATGCAGCCATACCAACCAAACCTGGAGCATGTTTAAGCAGCTCTCGTGTCTCCGTCGCCAGTCCACCTCATTCGTTTCCATTACATGTAATTTACACGGCAGCGGACAACCGTTACTCTTCCTCGAGGAACACTCCCTATGCTTAAGACTTCAGAATAATTTGTTGGCATCCTCCACGTCTCAGTGAGCAGACCAGGAGTTATTGACTATTTTCTGTGGCAACTATGAGCTTGGATTTGACCTGGGAGGCAAGGAGATGAGAGAGATGATAAACAGGGATTAAAAGGGGTGTGGCTAATTATTTAGTTTTTTCTTACCTAAAACCCATATTTAGTTTATTTCGTGATTAATCCTCATGCAAAACATCTATTATTTTGCTAAATGTTTTGGTTTTTTATGTACATTAATTATTGCGTATGGTCATCAAGGTTTAAGTGGATGTTTGTTGATTGTATTATTTATTTTAGGTAGGTACGTGCTCTCCTTAAATTCTGTCTCAGTGACCAGGTTTTAAGTGAAATGGTTGCTAAGACAAAACCATGGTAACCTAGGAGCAATCATGACTGTGCTTGCAACTTTTATGTCAGTCCTCCATACCTAACTTTTTAAAAATTTTTATCATTTATGACATGAACATTTTGTACATTCTACTTCAAATACCTCTCTAAGTATAACAAAATTTGGCCAAAAATGCATACATTGGTTGGAAAATTAATTTTTTACTATCATCATGTTTGCGAATGATCGCTAACCGAGGTAGTCGCTACATGAGGAGGGGGCGAACTGTTAGTTTATCTTCAGTTTTTATTTCAAAGCTCTGAGTAGTAACTGCCTTTAATGTAAGCATTTGTGGGCTGTTTGTTTTCATTCTAACAATACTGTAAATGCTTGCAGAACTTCTTTACCACATAGGCTGAGGTTTCAGTCGTTTCGGCTGAAGTGTTGCTTAGAAGGCAGTGTGTAATCCCCACACGCCTCGCACCATTACTGGTCTGGCTGGTGATCACTGGCACCATACATGCATTCCTTACAGTGTCCCAAACTGCCTGTCACGTTTAGGGTCGCGGTGGGTCTGGACCCTATCCTGGGCAGCACAGAGTAACAGGGCACTAAAGCCTCCATGGGGCCACAAGACCAACACTACATTGCATAATCTTATTTCCCCAAGGTTCATGTTTTGTGAATAGGTGAAGACTGAATTGTTTAGTTAGCAGTGATCCGTTTATGGGCTGCAGAAACACGCCACATTTCAGACTACATAAATATCCAATGCGAGCTTCGGTCTTAAAAAGCTTACAGTCCATATCATATCATTCAACCATATCATTATGATAGACTGTAAAAATGATATTTCATGAATGCTATAATAACTGGTGTTCAGATTTATTCTTCCATTATGGAATAATACTTCATATTATGTTTTTCCTTAGCATTTCGTATTGAGGACACAAGTTTTTTTTTTCTTTAGCTCTGTGTAGTGGAATGTTTCCATGACCACTGCTCCCATCTGACCCACTGAGCCCCCCCCCCCACCACAGATTTTCCCATCTCTATGGCTCCATGTCTGTGTGTAGTCCTCACGTTATTGGCTTCCCCCAGAGCCTGTGCATCGTCATTAGCACATTAGCATGTGATGTGAGTTTGCCTTCACACACGGCCCCTTCTCCCCCACGTCCCTGCGACTGTGCTGAATGGCCAGACCTTCCCAGCACGTCTTTCCCCCCCTTTTTCTCGTCGAGGGAATTCAGCAGACGGAGGGCAGGCAGCGGACAGCGCAGGAGCGGGCGACATATGGTGCCAATCAGAGTGGGGGGTGGCCCACCCCTAACATCCCTTCCCCGTCAGCTGCCGCTGGGAAAGTGAGGCGGGCAATTGTGTAGGGACATGCATTCTACCCTGATGCATAGTGACCCTTTATGCAAACACTGCCCTGTCTAGTGGCGGGGGGGGGGGGGGCTTTCTCTTTTATACACGTTGGCTGTTGTAAAGCCTGTTCTATTAAAACGGCACCTCAGTGGCAACACGGAGCTGTCAGTCATCAAGAGGCTGAGATGGAAGAGAAAAGAACAAGAGGCGTCTTGAGGACTGGGGGCTACAATTTAGAATGGGACGGAGAGGGGTTAGAATATCGTGGATCTGTATGCTTCTTAAAAAAAGGAGATGGATGTCTGAGCAGGTGGGGGTTTGGAAGCAGCACTAGGTGGAAGGTCCAACCCGTAGAGCTGTTTGTAGAATGCTGAGCTGCACAAAAATGCAAACTGACAGGACCTCGGCGTCTTAGGGAAGGATTGTGATGTTCAGAGAAGCTGGTACCTTGCAGTAAGTGTGTGAGAAGGGAGGGAGAGAGAGAGATAACAGGAGAAAGAGAGAGAACATGCATGAGAGCGCAGGAGAGAGAGCGTGAAAGAGAGCGAGAGCGATAGAGTGTGTGTGAGAGACAGAGAGAGAGCGTGAGAGAGAGAGAGAGAGAGAGAGAGAGAGAGAGAGAGCGAGAGAGAGAGAGAGAGTCACAGAGTGAGAAACAGAGGAGAGAACAGTGTGGAGGAGAAAGGTGGTTTTGTACAAAGGAGCCTTTTGGTGGATGGGATGAAACCAGCCATGGAAACTACATCAGAGGACAACCAGGAGCAGAACCAAGAGAGAAAAGGTACCTTTGAGCCTGAACAAAGGCACTCTCAGAGCTGCAGATGCAATGTAAACACAGGGCTTAACCTACTTGTGACAGCTGTATTGGAACAACAAACGCAGGGTACAGTTAACACCATGGAAGAATTCAGTCAAGCATTTAAATAATCACTATTGTTTTTATACAATATAATAGCTGAAGAGTGTATTCATTTAACTGTCTTATTTGAGCTGTGCACGGAGCTATCCTAAATTCTTCGTTTACATGCATTATTTATTTGTCACATAAAATATATGGTGTGAGAAATTGTGTGTAAATGGCTGGTACCATATAACATTTACATTTGATTTACTACCTCTGCTAAGTGTTAACTTAATTGTTTGTATTGTCATGTCATTACCACCCTGGAGCCGTTGTTTTTTCACAGCCACTGGATAAATCAGTGTTTGAGAAATACTTAATTTTAACGTGCCCGTTGATTGACGCAAGCTGAATTGTTGCGTTAGCCATTCAGGCCACATCGTTAGCAAACCGTTTGCAATGAGCCTCGTTTGCAGCGGTAGCCTGGTTGAGGGCAGGAGGCTGGTCAGTGGGGTCGTCCGAGCGGAGTGTCGTCGCTAAGTCCCATCGGAGGAGAGGGGATCAGCACAAAGACGGACGTGTCGGCTTTCCTGATACGCCATGCCGCCCATCATTAATCCATCTGCTGCGGCTCTGTCATGGCAAATCCATGTTGATGAATACTGGATTTTTGGGCACGGGCTCATTGATTATGTCTATCTTATTTTCAGATGAAATATAGGTTTTCCAGCTACATGTCAAAGCCCATGCAGTCATCCCTTATGAATGATTATATTTTCCCCAATAAAGGGGAAAAGGGAATATTTAAAGGTGACAAATGCACGTCTTGAATTTAGTATTGAAAGTAAACTACTTTATATCTTAGCCTAAGCAAGGATCCAGTTTCTTGCGATGAATCGCATAAAGTTATACCAGCCACCTCACCATATAGCATAGATCGGCAGATGTCATGTGGCAGGTTAGATTGTAGCTTTAAATCTGTATTCCTACATTTACTGCAAACAGTCAGTTCAGTTAGCTTTCTTACACAACAGGTTATTACTACGGAGCTTTGTGAACTGTTGTTCCAGCTCATATTCTCCCTTAAAGAGTTTGCTCTGAAATGATCGTCATGGTGCTTATATTGCTAGATTAAGCCATGTTTTCTTAGAAGGCTGTTATTTCCATACATGTAGAAAACTTGCACTTTAACCCTGTTTACACATTTCACACTGCGCTGAACCAAACCTTACTTCACTCTAAGTTATGTAACTGCTAAGACTTGTGTTTTTTTTTTTTAGTTTTAGTTTTGTTATTTCAAGTTGGACCCGGATGTCTTCAAGGGCCTTTCTTTGAGGCAGGGATCATCTCCTCTGTACATAGAAGTTCCTTTTCCGATCCTCATTCTGTGCCTGGTCCTAATATCGATTCTGGTCCTAATCCTAATGCTCGTCCTGGTGCTGATCCTGATCTTGATACTGCTCCAGATGCTGATTGTATTGTTGGTCCTGATCCTGATTTTGGTCCTGACCCTTATCCTGGACTCTTAACCTTTACAGTTGTTACACCGGTTGTTTCTGTCTTTGCCAGTTACGGGCATGTGGCAGGATTTTTGCAAAGTCCACTCCATGAGTCCACTGCCCGTTTTTCTCTTCGCCTGCCTCTGTTGCCTAGCGAGTTAGTAGGAGAAAGTAAGGACTTTGAAGACATAACGTATTAAAATATAATTCGTGCATCCTAATAAAAGAGCTGTTTATGAGTACAAAATAGCACAGCTACTGTTTGTCAGCTGTCAAGGCCATGTTAAGAATTTCACTTGCTGGTATTACAGGCAGTAGCAAAACCCTCAAACAAGGTTTAGGACCCCTCCAGAGGTTTTGAACACGTGTCAGTCTCTAACAAAGTAGGTGTGGGCAGAGTAAGTGTTTATGTAACTCCACTGGTGTGTTTCTATGGGTACACCTGGCATTGTTTTTTAAGGATCTAATTAATATTGCATCCCTGTGAGCGTGGGGTAGGTGCAGAAACCACCGAGGGTTTTTTTTTTGAGCGAGAAATGTGCACAGTGCTCTACTTGCCTGTCAGAAGCATTTGTAAGAAGACAATGATGCCGTTACAAACAACCCCACAGTAATGAAGGACAACAGAATGCCTCGTTTAAGAAATCATTACATGTCACTGTCACTATTGTGGAGACGCACTTTAACTGAGAGGCAATTATTTCCTTGGAAGTTTGCCCTAATTATTTTCAGAGTTGAAGCAGCTCTTGATTGCGAAAACCACTTACTTGCCTTTCAGCCAGACGCATAATGTAATCTCTTCAGACATTAATCAGCTTGCGCATTTCAGCAGCTATAGGGGGGTCAGGTGCTTCTTGTGCCCATATATAGCAATACAGCCACACCACACACAGGTAAATGCATCATAAAATATGGAGTCCCATCTGCTTATCTTCACAAGCCACTAACAAGTTCTAACAAGTTGCTATTTTGAGTTCGATTTGACTGTCAACTAAACTGTCGTTAATGTATAGCGGTTGAAGTAAGTTTGTGCACAGTTGCTAAATGCTATTTAAATGCTGAGGTTGTTTGTATTGTATCTTGATGGATATTGCTGTATGTTGGCATATGTGCACCCTAAAGCTGGTAGATGTCTCTAAGTGTGACTTACAGGCCATCCGTTGTGTTTCGTAGGTCCTGATCACAGGGGTTATGTCAAAGTGAATGTGAAGAGCACTAGAGAAGACAGAATCTGCTATGGTTACTTCTGGCAGGGGGAATTTGACAGAGGGTGACGTTACTACCTTTAGTTTAACGTTTTAGTTTAACATCACAGCTCATGACCTGAAGAGAAAATACTACCACATCAACATGAAATAACTTCATACACTTTTATATACCTTACAGGAGTAGCAATTTTTCAAGCCTTTTAATGAATGAGAAGGACGAATGAACTAGGGTTTGTAGTTGCAGGCAGCAAAAAACACAATCCATGTGTGTTTAGTTCTGGCGTGACGTTTATATGCTTGTTTGTGGCTGGTTTTTATGAACCGTGGGATTTTAACTGAAGATGATTAGTAATTCTCAGCGCAACCAAAGGCCTTCTGGTCAGGAGGACGGAGCGTGATGAATCCGTAAATCAGCAGAGAGCTGTCGGAGTGTAAATATTCACACTCGTGTCCGCGGTAGCTCATTGTCATCATTCACTGTGTGCTAGCGGACAGTGTGGGGGGTCCGACGGTGTGGGGGGGGGCGGCCGCTGAAACATCAGGATCTGGACAAGGCTCCGGAAGCGGCAAAACCCAGGCAGACCGTGGCCTGAATGGACGTCCTCGCTGACAGCCTGCACAGCGCTTCTTTGTTCTTCCTCCCGCCTCGTCTCCGCTTCCTGTTTTCGCTCATGTGTTCCTCTGCTTGCTTATGTTCCCCATGGCATTCGTGTCTCTGGGAGCCACAGTTTGCCACTGCGCTCCTGCCATCGGACAGGGCTGCTCTGTTTTCTGACATTCGTTTGCGCTGCTTCTGTCCTCTGCCCACTCGCTCTGCAGACGACAAGCGCGTGGCAAGCACATCTTCAAACGGGGCTTCACATATCTGGATTGGGGAACATGTGCTTTCATTGCATATCCATACCAATCCCATTTTATTAGTGTGTGTGTGTGTGTATGTGTGTGTATGCATTCATGTCCGTGTGAAGAAAAGAAAAACACTTCACAACTAAGGATGTTTGGATTCTTATAGTTTAAAGCCTTTGAGATATCAAGCAAAAAGTATGATAAGTCAGTTGCTTCCTTCAGAGTTCCCAGAGAGCAGCCCACCGCTTGTGTCAGTTGGATTCACGTTTATCTAAAGCCGCATTTAAATATAACTGAGCAGCAGGTTGGCTCAGCATGTGTTGCGTCCATGTAGAGCGTTCATGATGCCACCCACCCCATCCCTGGAGCATGCCCACTGCCCACGGATGCCCAATCTGGCATTTGTTTTTTCCATCCCTCCCTCTGTTGTCAGTAAAAACCTCTTGGGGATTTGCTGGCAAAAATCTTTTCAGAGCAGGCAGTCCTGCACCTGAATTATTATTAGCTATTCTGAGAGAAAAATGACATGAGAGTGTTTTAACATATGGTCAGTATTCTGCTTAAATGCAGCCTGTCTGTATTATAATTTATAAGTGACTGAAAATACCCCTTCAAGGGGCTCGTGATCTGGTTGGGCTTTTAATGAGTTTTCTTATAACTATAACATTTTTGTATGTAAAGTTTAAAGTACCATCTGCTGTGGAAAGATGGTACACTTTTTGGGAAACAAAGCCAGTCGTTACACATCTTCCTTGTTGCTGTTATTTAGAGATGCCACTACTAGTATTTCCAGCAAAACGCACCATCCTTACTGTAGGTTAGAGGAAAGAGGAATTAGATTAAAGGCAATTACACAAATCTCTCAATCAATACTGTGGCAGCTTTGTTGAAGGGAAATTAATTTCCGCATTTCAGAGAAGGACTGAATGACAATTAGAGCCATGTTGAGCATTGCTGCAGTTACGTAACGCAGCTTGTGCAGTGCTGCTGCAGGTGCATGCTGGGATTACATCATCAGGCTTCCTCTTCTGAGTGCCCACATTCCTATGTTGTAATGAATTTAACACCTAGGCTGATTGTGAGGAATAAAATAAAATTGATTTAGACACTCACACACATATATGCACGCAGTGTATTGTGCTTCAGCAGGAGGTCCTCGCCAGCCAGGATGAGACGGTGACACTGACTGATGGGTGGTCCCACCTGAAAGGTGTAGAAGCTGCAAACTGCACGTGATCAAACTGGGGGTGTTAGTGGGTTTTAAAGAACTCTCAACCTACAGCCAAATTCTACAGGACGCATGGCAAAACTTAATGACAGTAAATTTGGAATTCATGAAGGGTGTTAGAGTATGTCTTGTTAGTAGTTCATGATTGTTTTATGATTGTGTCTCCTGTAAACACTTAGAGAGGGTACAAGTCATGGAACTGTAACAGTCTGACATTGCTGTCTGAAAGGCAGAATGGTATGGCACTCATAGTTTTGTTCAGGAATTAATGCCACAGTGGTTTTACATTAGTACATACTCATCTAGTAAGCATCTGTAACAAAAGGGCAATGGTAGGCAGTCAGGTGCTACGAACATTTTGAACTTGGAATAAGACAATGTGTTTATTTTTTATGCAAATGATACACATTGCTCTCCTTTGTTCAGCAAGTACATTAACCTTTATGTATTTATGCTAAGTATATTGCTATTGCACCCGGTTTAGTATTGCAGTTATGCCCTACAGACATTCAGGAATGTCTGAAGTAGCCCACTGATTGTCGACCCTGAATTCGCACAGCCTTTGTCTAAGCAATTGGTTGGATTGTCATAAAGACAAATTTATTGAACAGGCAATGATATTGAAGAAAGAAATTGCTGTAATATGCTTTTCAGAGGCATAACTAAAACATTATTTTGAAAATCACATTAGTAATCATGTTTCTCATTTGAAAGTGTTTAGCAAGATAAATATTTAAATAAAATATTAAACGATGGCTGCCCAGTTTTACTGGAACTCGGAGGTGGTTGATGGCCCCTCATTCTGTCTTACCTAATTTATCTTTGTAACCCAAAGGATATGCAGTGCAATGTAGGTCACTGGTGGCTCTCCTTAGTGAGTGAAATAAATACAATATTCCATGTTAGAACAGAAACTTAACTATGCTCATTTTTAGTTAGTGGAATTCAACCAATTATTAAAATGCCATCAGGTGTTTTACTACACAGTTTTACAGAACCCGTGGCCAGACGGGTAGAGCTAAGTTGTTTGCAGTTTTCACGGGCTCGCTGACGGCTCTCTTTAAGGTTCTGTTCAGCTGTGTTCTTCTCTACTCGCCTTTGCTTCATTCGCATATAAACTGCGGGTCCAGAAAAGGAGCCCACAACCACAGGCATGTTCACTGAGTCGTGGGTAACGTGCTGCCATGGAAACCGCTATTCACCAGCCCCAGGACAGAAATGTTTTCATTGCTGTGTACTTGACAAAGAGCTGAGATGAACTTTCTAACAGCAGGACTATTGGAAGGTTTGTATCTATTTAAATTTCCTTTGTTCTGACAGAGAAAGAACACACAAGTGCAACACTGCTGGGGCCTTATTCAATGTGTACGACCCTCATTTTAACAGGCACTGATTTTATTTATACATTTTTACATTGAGGTATGCAGTAGCTTTTTTTCCAAAATAACATGCTTCAAATTACACCATTTTAAACAGCAGTGTTAATGGTTCATATCTTGATTTCTGTGGCATTCATCTGGAAGGCTGGAATGTCAGTGGCCATCAAAAAATCTAGCAACTGTTTCAAGTAAAAAGTCTGTTTTTTTTTTTTCCCACAGTCATCTAATGCACGTTTTGGAACCCATACCTTAATAACTGGGCTTTCACAGGAAGATTTTTCAATCATGTTTATAGCTGAAATTTGTGATGAGGCTCTCGTTCCTCTTTGACTGTGTTCACCTTCACCTGCTTGTTGTGTCCGTGTGTAAGACAGCCTTTGAGCCATCCTGTGCCATGGCTGCAAACAGTGGTGGAGGCTGCTTGATGTGTAATGTGGAAACAGGGTGGAGGACCTACTTGGTTGTAAGTGAAAAGGCAAACAACAGAAGCACTCTGGGTGTAGTTTTCCATCCCCTGATCCTGTTGATTTGTGTGTTTTATATCAACAAGTCCCCAAGCACATATCACTGTACTTCACATCATACATACGGTACTGGAAATGCTAAGGCTCGTCTGGGTCATTTATTGCAGTCATAATGAATCTTTTATCGATTTCCTGTACGGCTGGCAGGCTGGCAGCAGTTGCTGCGGTGTGTCCACTTCCCATTAACACAGTATAACTCCTCTGATGGATGGCCAGGGTAGGCAGGATGACTGCAGGCATTGCCTTAGACACCCAAAACAGGGCCTTGCTCTTCTGCTATCAGAACCTAGAGCCTGACCCTGTTCACTAATGTTTCTTAGTGTAATAGTATTATGTATTGTTGCTCAATAAACACTGAAGGATATTTAACTTAAATATGTTAATTTACTGACATATAAAAATACACTCAAACTACTCTGTTATCACATTTTTTCTAGGTAAATAATTGAGCTAATATGTTAGTTTTTTAAGAGGCACATACATTTTTGAAGAACATCTGTTTTCTGCCAGGGCCATTAATAAGGATACGCGAAAACAGAGCTGTATGCCCTTCAAGTTAAGAGTCTCCATTTGTAAGGATTTCCCATTGGTAGCCAGTAAGGATGCACATAATCTGAAATGTGTAAACTTAAAATTTTATTAACTAAAATTGCAAAGCTGTACAAACATGTGAAATGTATTTGAAATGTCCAGTCTGTTCCCAGGTTCATTTAATGTCTCATTAATAAACACAATCATCTGTCAGGCTGCTCAGTCTCATAAATACTCATTAACAGGACTAGAAGCTGCTGCTTCTCAGTTTAACTTGTACCTACCAAGATTATGTACCACAAGACACACATTCATGCACACAGTTATCTAATGATGCCTTTATCATTTCTAGAGCTAATTTAGTTGTCGAACCTGTGCAAATGTAAAATTATGTATGGTAAATGCTGACGTGCATACGTAGTTAATCCTTAAACACAAGAAAAAAATCAGAATTCGGTGTATTAAGCGTATTGTCAACGTGTGAAGGGATTCCTCTACCCTGTAATTATTAAGTATGAGCAGTGATTAGTGATGGTTGCCATGGAAGCATTCATATAATGAATGTATGCATACAATTTTCTAGGGACTTTTTATGGAAGTCCTAATTTTAAGAAATCCTGCAGCCATCGCTATAACCAACCACATATGGGCACTACAATAAAATCTACCCACTGGCAATTATAAAGGCATTAAAATAGTGATTTATGTATATATATACTCTGACATCTGTTTAAGACATAACACTGAAATACAGAACAATAATATATCCTCAGGCTGATATGTAAAATGAACTGAGTGATGAATTGACTTTTTTGTGTGCATGTAGAAGAGGCTCCACATCCATGTGGACTTTGTTATGAAAATGTATTTTGCTAGTCTAATGTGGGAAGGGCTGCATTGATGTTACGGGTGCTGACACCTGGCGCCGGTAGACAGTGAGAAAGTATCACGCTGCACTGAGGGTGCCACAGTTAACCACTCCTGTTTTGTGCTTGCAGGCTGTTTCGAGTGCTGTATCAAGTGTTTGGGCGGCGTGCCCTATGCCTCTCTCGTCGCCACCATCCTCTGCTTCTCAGGCGTGGCCCTGTTCTGCGGCTGTGGCCATGTTGCTCTGAGTGGTACGGTCACCATGCTGGAGAACCACTTCTCCACGGACACCAGCAACCACACCACTCTGACTGACGTGTAAGTGCGCGCCGCTGCTCTCCGCACACCGCCGATGGGTCTAATGTCAGGATTGAAGCGTTACTCGTTCTCAGTTCGCTACAGTAGTGACAGACTTTATTATTTATTAAGTCATTTAGCAGATGCTTTTATCCAAAGCGACTTACAACATTTCGTATGCATTACAATGAGCCAGGGCTGGGTATCATGCTCAAGGACACACCTGGTGGCTGGGCTGGGATTCAAAAAGACTTCTGCATCCCAGCCTGATGTTCTACCCTTTGAGCCACCTGGCTGACTTAAGTCAGACTTGTCATTTCTCCATTCACGTTCAGCTGTTTCTAAACTCCATAAAAAGTATGTAAAGCATTCAGCTATTTGTGCAGATAGTTATGTGTATTTATAAAACTCTCAAGGTAGTTGCTGTCAGCATGGCAGTTAGTTACAAATTTATGAGGAATGTAGAACGGCCAAACAAACAGTGTTACTTGTCCAGATTTTCCTAGGTTACTTGTTAAATCTCCCTGTAGTGCTGTATGACAGGGTTACTGAATGCTTCGATGTGTTATTTTAGTGTGTGAAGCGTGTGGTAGGAAGGTTTGTGATGCGTCTGATGTGTGTGCGCCTTCCCCCATACAGAGTGCAGCTGATGCATTACGCCATATATGGCATCGCCTCTTTCTTCTTCCTCTACGGCATCATCCTGCTGGCCGAGGGCTTCTACACCACCAGTGCTGTCAAGGAGCTCCACAGCGAATTCAAGACCACGGTGTGCGGACGCTGCATCAGTGGAATGGTATGCCAGGCAGGGGCCTGGGTGGGCCAGGCTGCTTATCTCAGGGTCATGTGACAACCTTTTGGTGTAGCCATGGTGACAGGAGCTTCTTACTGTCTATTCATCTGTGTGTGTTCTTTGCTTGTTCTGTGTGATAAAAATGTGCAGAAATTCAGTTCTGCCCATAGGTTTTAGATACCTCGGCATATAACCGTCGTAGGCAGTCTGTGTAATTTTGCGTTATTGTAGTTCTTATAAGAATCATTCATTTCTGTGTGAAGAAATACTTCAGATTCGTGTATATGCAATTACATATTAGTAATGGTGTGTTTTGTATGATCAGTGATGTTTTCTCAGAATGGTGAACATTTTACAAATTTTACGTTAAGCGATGATTAGAGTTATATGCTCGGTGCTCGCGGGTGACTTTGGAAACGTTGATGGAGTCGGTAAGGTAACGGAGCCCGTCTGTGTGCGACCAGTTTGTGTTCCTGACCTACGTCCTGGGCGTGGCCTGGCTGGGAGTCTTTGGCTTCTCGGCAGTGCCCGTCTTCCTCTTCTACAACATGTGGTCCACCTGTGCCGCCATGAGGTCCCCGGATGTCAACATCACCATTGTGGATTCTATCTGCGTTGATGTCCGCCAGTATGGTGAGCAGCTGCAATTCGGACCTAGTGGTTAAGAGACGCAGATTTATATTGTAATACTTCAGGATTCAGCTATGTCATTATGGTATAAATTGACATTATATTTGTCGATTTGTAGAGAAAATTGTTTGCAGTGTTTCAGCTGAAATTCATTATTTTCCTGAGTTATTTTTGTTACTGTGCTATTATATAAAAATTTAACCCAACACAGGAAATACATAAAGGAAAGGACTTTCTTAGCATTTTTTTTACCTCTATTTTTATAGGCGTGATTCCTTGGAATGCTACACCAGGAAAAGCTTGCGGACAAACATTAGATGAAATCTGCAAAACCAGCGAGGTATAGAAAATCTGTATCATTAATGTCAGGATTCTATAAAGGAGATTCTGAACAAACTGAATTTATTGCAGATTATGTTATTACATTTTGAAATTCTGTGTTTGTAGCTAGTTTTGCTCTTGTATTACGTCTTTACTGTGCTTTCCTAGATTATATGGTACATCTTAAAAATTGTGAATATAAACTCTGGTGTTTCGTGTTCTACTTCTTCCAGCATGATTGACAGGGTGTTTTCTCACCTTTTTACAGTTCTACCTTTCCTACCACCTGTACATCGTAGCCTGCGCTGGGGCAGGTGCAACTGTCATTGCTCTGGTAAGCTTGATGGATTTCCTAGTCTGTTTGGGTTTCACTTTTGTGGTGTGGGATACCCCTAAGTGTGCTGCCCTTCTTACCCAGAATTCATTGTGCATGTAGCTCATGTGACTGTTGCATGAAGCCCTTTTTTTTTTCGCTAAATAATTGACTACTTAGCCGCAGGTTTTATTGGCTAACAGTTTGGAGGCGTGGCATTGTGGGCATGTCCATGCAAATAATTTGTTCTTTTCAGCTGTGAGTGGATTGGCATAATGATGAGGAGAATCACAGATTGCGTATAATATCAGAGTAGATCCAAGCTGTTAAACAGCTGTGCATTTCTGCTCTATATTAAAAAAAAAAAAAGAAGATTAGTGACGTTTGCTTTTGATTTGTAAAAATTTTACATATTTTCTGCTATTTGACTTCAAATCTGTTTCGTTATATTTTAAGTGGCATAAATATCGCCACTTGTCTGATATTTGGCTAATTTGAAAGCTGAGTGGTTTAGCATGCAGGATCATAACAAGTCACTGTTACCATGGCACCACAGCCTGTGGAACATCCAGGGCGATAGAGTGGAGCACTCACTCTGTCCCTCTCGTTCTGTTTTCTTCTGCCAGCTCATCTACATGATGGCCACGACGTATAACTTTGCCGTTTTGAAGTTTAAAAGTCGGGAGGATTGCTGCACTAAATTTTAAAGCACACCCAGGGCACTCGAGCGTCCCTTGGTTCACCCCTGAGTAGTGAGCCCAGTCACTGACAGCACGGACTAAAATCAGAGCGTAGTCACAGGTGTTTTATTTGACGTAATGTGTAAATAGCGGTTTATATTCACCATTCACCTTTTATTTCAGAATGAGGGAGAGGCTCGTTTAAGAGGCGGTCCATATGATGGCATGGAACTTGGCTAGCAGTATACTGGGTTTCAAGTGAAAAAGCACAAAACCTTTTTACATGAATTCCCGTCAACAGGGGACGACACAGCCAAGGGCTCGTCTTCCTCCTGACATAGACTTTGCAGTGTTTTTATGACGACTACTGTTATAAAAAGTTCAACTTTGCACCTTCAGCACGTAGCCAATAAACAGCCATTTTCAAGGACTCACTGCGCAGTCCATCATTGGTCAGAAGTTTCAGAGCCGTCAGTCATGTGGTTCATCACGTAAATCGTACAGCAGACCCCCCACTGTTTTGTCGCTCATGTTTCATCACTCCGCTCTTTTTGCGTTTCTCCATTAAGCCACGCCCTCTTCACTCGCTTCATGTGTGCACTTACTGTCATCTTTTGCCTCCTGTACTGTGCTGTAGTTTCCTATTTTTGAAAGTAATCTTTTGTTTATTTTTGTTTATTTAGCTTTTAGTTGCACTTGCAAGTGACATATAGTGCGCTATTTATGTTTTCTTGGTGGCCAAAATGCATTTGCAAACTAAATAAAGTCTATGCTTTGGCATTCACTAGTGCTCTGGTCCCTGACCTGATGAATAAACATGGGTCTTCTGTACTGAGCTCAACTCAGTGCCTTCTCTTTCATCTCATTTTAAACACTGTCACTCCTGCTAGCCATATGTTCATAGACATTATTAGGAACAGTGAACAGTTAGTGAAGTCGAATACTGAAGCCAAGTTCCATGCTATAGACAGTACCTTCAGCAGCTCCCATCTGTGTGAGGCAGATGATGCCAGATGTAGCTCCTGAAATGAATGTAAACACAGGCAGCAAATATTCACGAAGGTTTTGGTTAATACCATAAATGTGCTTATGCTAGATGTCTGTAAGTTGATATTACTCTTTATGTTATTAAAAAGATAATTTGTCTTGTTTTAGGAAGGAAATGCAAATTTTGAGACTTGATTTCAGCTCTATAGCCTCAATCGATGACAAAAAACATTTTTGTTTTGTTTCTGTCGCTTATTTCGCAATGGTTTTGTTCAGACATGGTTTGCCTTCAAAATGTTTTGTCACGTGTTTTGCATTTTTTTTGTTGGTGTTTTGTTTAACACTGAGCCTGCATGCGTATACATTATTTTAGCGTGTTTACTTATATTTCATATTTCGTATTTAAGTTTTGTTAAGATTTTTAAGAATGTAGCTATTTTTTTTCTCTTTTTACATTAAATAAACGTTTTTGTTTACAAACTATTTATGGTCTTTTTCTTGCTGGAGATCTAAGGAAAACAACACGTACAGCTGTGTATGGTCATGATGGGGCATGCGGACTGTTGTCAAAATCTCTGTCAGCTGCTTTTTCTGTTTTTAAAATGGTCTAACAGCCATTGTTGTAATCTTGACTAAAATTCTGGCGTGCATGCTGTGTGGTAACCTTTCTGACCCTACTCCAGCACCTCTTCTCCTGTCCACCTCACTGTCCTAGTGGTTGTCATCTATATGTAGCAATGTGAAAGGTGCTTTGTGACAACGTAACCGAACACGTAGCTGTGATCACGTGGCTCTCCTTGCACCTCGACGAGCTCACTTGGCCAGGGGGCCCCCCCCCCCCCCCCCAAGGAAAGAGGACAACAGTTATTATAATTTTGAGGGACACAGAGGAAGAAAAAAAAGCC
>JABJVR010034720.1:0-26968 GCA_025773905.1 Chitala chitala
CCCCCCTCCCCATCTGACAGCTCCGTGGGCCCATTATAGCGCATATTTATTACACGCAAACTATTATCAAAAGCACAAACTTTTAAGTGACTGCAATTTGCGGTGGTTTGTGCGCCTATCATTTAGATTCCTGTGTGCTCAGCACAGAAGTAACCCCAGATATTGGAAACTCTCACTTCTTTCGCTGCCTCTTATTAAGGAGGGGAAACGCGGTAATGAAAGAAGACAAAAAGAAGGCGATTCCGTCGCTTTGGAGTGTAACAATCTGAAGTATGTTAATGAGACGCCGCGCGGGGCCGCGGATCAAAGCATGTTTGTCAATAAGCGCCGCTGCAGACAACGACCTCTGTGATTTGCCCTCCATCTCATTCCCTTTCAGCAAGGCTCTCCGTCTTCTACATCCGAAACGTACTGTATTTACACTTTGCTGTGTCGCAATGGAGGCGTGTCTCGGGATTTGTTTATATGAGGCTTATGCCGTACTGTATAGCTGTTTTTATTTTACAGGTGGGTGGGTTTGAGATTACAGATTACAGTAATCTGTATGATTCTGTTGTCACAGAAAGCAGGAGTGGGTCAGAGAGATAGATATAAATTCCACATAACAACAATAATAATAATTAATAGTTGTGTTGATGATATTTATACATGAGATTGGTTACGATTGTTGACTGTTCTAAAGTGAGAGTTTCATGTATGAGCGGGTATTTAATATTTTAATATTTAATATTTTACCCAGAAAACCCCTGTGTTCCTGAATTGCAGTTTTCGTATTTTTGGCTTCTTGGGTCAGTATAATTACATATTAAGCGTCCTACGTTGAAACCAGCTGGGTTATGTCTTTGCCAGCGCTGTGCACCTGAGCAAGAATGAGACCGTAATTACAACCTGGAACAAACATGTGTGGTGTCTAGCATTATGCTTATTGCTTGAAGTTTCATCTGTTAAAGCAGCTTTTATTTACTTCTTAACCAAAGGAGACGTGCAATATATTACATTCCGTTCAGAACTTGACGGAAGGGTCTTATTAGATTGTAAAAATGGGGTCTTTGCACCATGAATTTTGATCTGACAAACTGAAATAATATGAAAATCACCTTATTGTATCACCTGCATGTCAACTTTTACGAGTCGCTATTTTTCCGTTTTTTTCACATCACGTTGCACATGTCGCGTGGTGCTAGTAATTAAACTCAACAGTTGTGAAACAAAGTAACGCCATATTAAAGCAATATATCATTAATAAAAACACATTTAAAGAATGTGTCAAAACAGTGGCACATCGAGTCATACACCAGTTCGATTGATTGAATTATCGTTATTTTTCAGGTTTTTTTTTATTTTTATAGTATAACAAATCAAATGTTTTGCTTCATCGTACGCAAAGACCAATTACGGCCACATCAGACTTGCGTTGCTGTAATGCATAACATGCCGCAGCTTCCGTGTGATTTGACAACACAGTCGTGGCGGCAGGTGATGTGAACCTCTCACAACATATCAAATAAAGAAACCCGATGCTCGTCTACGCTTTGATATCAAGTTCACACGTGCTGTCTCTGGCTCGAGGAGCCTTGAAGTTCCATTGTCGTTTAAGGTAGATCAACGACTACACCTGAGGTAGTAAGGGTGGCTTTCATGTCATTATTACACCTTACGACAAATGTATTCTGAATAAACAATGGAATAATTTGCATAAAATACGTCCTTTGATCTATCAGCGGCATTCAGCGTGCACCTTAATGCAGGGAGACCTTTTAAAAACGAGTTACCATTAATATGAATGTGGAAATTCATAATGATCAAAGTTTACACCTCGATTTAAAATTCATACTTTATACCTAGGAGAGCCAGTGCAGCCGATGTGAGAAACGAATTATCAGATGTCACAGACATTTGTGATGGGACAGGGATTTTGTTTGAATGGTCTCAGTATTGCTGCCCAAATATTTGTGCTACGTTTTATTTGTCTATTGTTGAGACAAATGTCATTTTTGATTATGAAATTATAAAAGCTTTCCCTTTGCTTACATTTCTCTCCAAATTTGAATTGGTTAATGCTAATTAAAGACAATCATATATTTTTAAAATGTTATCTGTTGTAGGTTGATGGTGTAAACCAAAGTCAAGGTACTTTAAATGAAATGTTCAGATTAAAAAAAAATTCCTCCCCTGCAAAAAAGTAAATTTATACACTTATCTGAGTAACAGCAAGATCAAAGCACGCAAAATTTGAGGGGACGGTTATCTACATTTTTACACAGATGCTTTATACTTGTTTGTTTATAAATTTTTTAAATATTTGTATAAACTTTTCTGACACATTATGTTTTTGCAGCAAACAGTCTGGAGTCTGAGGAATAATGGAGACTGAGTTTTGTCAGTGATACTGAAGCGATTTGTGTGAGTGTGTGTGTGTGTGTGTTTTGGGGGGCCGCGCACGTGTTGCTGCTCTGGCTGCCTCCATTAGCTTGCAATTTTTCATTGTGTCAACTTGACACCTTCATTGTGTGTCCCCGACACCTGAGAAGCTCCGAATAATAAAATCAACAGGGGGAAAATTGCAGTCATACATTTGAAAAGGTGTTATTTTCCATGCCTTCATTTTTGAATGGAGACAGAGATCCATACACATTTATACACACTCTACACATTACAATACAAGTACCAACAAATCCAGGGCATGAGGTCAAAATGACCTTTACTATATGTCAACCCTCTTGTAGACGTCTACTCATGAATCCAGTGGGAAAGGAAATTGATTTCTGATAGCAGTCCACTGAAGAATCTGCAGAGTTAGAATGCCAAACACAGTTAAAATAGCGTGTAACTCAAAGAAACTGGATTATTTTTTAAATAAAACCGATGATGAGAAAGGTTCTTGATCAATCTCAGGCACGTTTTAAAAACAGAAAATAACAGGATGTTAACATAGTTGAAAAGTGAAATAAAACCATCACTTTTATTACAGGTGACAGGAAAAGTTCATGTTTGAAGCTCGTTTTTAAAGCGTGCCGTTACTTGTTTTACATAATCACGTAAACCTTTTTTTTTCCCTCTGACTTACACACACTTAAAATATGTTATTTGGATGTACTCATTTTTACTAGATAGGCACTTCTGTTGGCTGCAATATTTTACTTCCTACGTGCCAAGCTTTTTAACATACCATCTGGGTAAGAAGAATATTAAGAAAATAACTACAAAAAAAAAAAACGTCATTTCCATGTGCAGGTGGAGGTCTTACTTGTGATATTTTGTGAGATAATTGTCCTGTCACAATAAACTCCCCTTAAGCTTCTGTGCCCCTTTAATTCTCTGCAATAGTCAAAGAAGATAACATTGAATGATGTCTTGACACAGCGCTGAAGTCGTCAGCCTCTACCTGCATGTTTTTGACAAAGGATTCAAACCTTCCTCAGGCATACCTGCATTATTATGCATGCAAGCAAAGGTCAAGTGTCAAAACCCATAGCTATCAGCTCCTCTCGATTTTTTGAGACGCAGGGCCTACGACTTATACGCTGTCTCGACAAATTTGAATTAGCCACAGTGGCAGATTCCTGACTGATCTGAAAGCAGCCGGCGGATCCAGAACAGTCCCATGCAAGCATGTCACAACAAGAACGTTGTAAGATTAACACTGCCAGCATGTTTACTTATACCTGCAATTCTTCATCTTGCTGTATGTTTCCTTATCAGTTGTTTGTTGATTCGTATATGTGTATTTATACCGATATTCTGTTGCAAGCTGATATTTATTAAGCCCGAAAAGCTTTTTGAAGTTAACTTTGTGTTTAGAGAGTGCCGGTGAATCCTAATTAAAACCAAGGATGCAGAATTAAACCAGGCCCCTGACTGCACGGCACATTTCACACGTATGATTTATTATTTTTTAATTTTCAATGGTTGTGATTACATTCTTTTGATGACACCGAAGAGAATAAAAACATTTTTTTAATCAATGCTATTTGTGCAAACCTCCAATGAGCTCTGTGGTTTTTGTCAAGTCCAAGGAAACACGAGGATGGCTTGCTTGCAGTACAAATAAACAAAAGTCATTTTTAATTTACTTCCACCGCATATTTAAAATGCCGCTATGTAAATGAAGTACTCTTTCCAAAAATGTCACGATCCCCTACAAAAGATGAGCATCAAATTCTTTTTCTGTTACATTTATCTTATGTAGTTATTTTTTATATGGTTTTTTAAATGATCAAGGTCAAGGATGTTTTGTAAGCACACAGACACATCTTCAAAGTTTCATTTAACTCAAAGTACCATTTTATTAATGTGGCGGTGAACTTAATGCTGATTGGTGCATCCTCTGTGGACTTAACATAAAAACACCATTGTCATGCCAACAAGACCAAAATCCCAACAGCATACGAAACATTAAACAGCTCATAATTTTGAATGAACTTATCACATCTGTTGTTGTTTACCAAAATATTAGAGCGCGAGAGAGAGCTTTTAATGACTGTTGTCTACAGCAAATATTTATAAAATATTAATAATAAATGGTTCTCATTCTTTCAGATTCAAAGTTATCATTTGCTGTTTAAAATTTGATTGCAGTCACTGAAGACAAGAAAACTGGGCAAAACCGAATGTGGATAGTGGTTATTTTTTCAGCAAAACTGTTAAACATTACCTGGATCAGTAAAGATCCTCACTTTCCAGTTATGCAAAGTTTTGTAATTAAATCTAAACTAACAAACACACACAATCACACACACACAGATTTCACTTCGTTACTGACTCTTTTATTAGGTGTAGGTTATATAAATAACTTTACATAATGGCAGTGGAAAAATCATGCTTCTCTGCTCCAAGAGAGGAAGGAAGAAAAACTTTATATTTCCATTATTGACATATATTACAACACCTGCAGATTACCTCACCATAAAAGCATGCTTAATACATCAATATCATCTCAACACACTTTAAGCACATGCTTTTTCCAGCAAGTAATCTAGTCCTTAGTTTCCTCTCACATCAGAAAGATGTGCCGATGTCCGTGAATTGGTTTCAGCGTGACGAAATGTAAGTGTGTGCGTTTACAGTTGCACTGGCATTCTGTAGTGAGAATTTTCTGTGCAAAAAACAATGGAAAACATTCGTACGTAAACAAAAAGGTGTTTGCACACCAGTTGACTGGTGTGTATTTTCATTTAATATTTTGAAGTTTTGTAGCACTTTTTCAAACAAGTTAGTGTCACCTTGACAAGTTAGTGTCACCTTGATCTTGCTTGTATTTTCTTAAATTTTTTTGAACTTATTACCTTAAAGGCCTTAAATGTTTCCCTTGTTAAATGCATAAGTAAAAGTGGGCAGATAACATTTACACTTTTCAAAGGAGGGTTTCATGTTTCATTTCAATAATTTAAGGAGAAATGCACTTTACTGGCACTGGTGAACAGAACACAGAGTTCCCTGCTCCAAACATACTTCCTGTTGACAGATGGCCGTACTCATTTCTGAAATCTTTTATTAAGAGGGCAGTTACTTCCCGGTGGACCTGAAGTATGATCACAAAAGAGAGAACTAAACACCAGAACCATGAACTACTGCATTTGGAGGTAAAGGTTATATTTTCTTTTGTACAAAAATAGTCCTTACAAAACCTCATAAGTAACATTCTAAAATAAAAAACCCAATTTAGAGCTTTCTTTTTTATAGGTTAAGGTATACTAACATTATAGCAACATAAACACAAACCATATTTCCATACAGTTTAACTCTAAGCTCTATTTGCAAAAAAAAGCTAAAATATTTGAGTTAGTTTGAATCAGTGCATCTTAGAAAAGGCCACAGTGACATTTCATCCAGCTGCTAAATTTTATTATTCTGTTGGTTCCAGTAGTATGAAGAGCTCCAGATGACAAAAAATACAAGTGTAAGATGTGACTGATGAAGGCTGAATTCTCTGGAGACATAGGAAGATGAGAATGACCAATCAAGGTCCAGTCTGGAACTCTGAGAAGCTGTGTGCATATAAATGAATGGAACTAAACATATTCAAATCATTCCCTTCTCCCGAGTGAATAGCTCTGACACCAGTCCTGGAAATACAGTTCTTTTTCTGAATGTTGACCTTTAACAGAAACAAACAAAAAAAGTTTATATAACATTAAGTAAAATTCCTTTCAGGGTAACTCCTTATTCCTGTGAATTATTACAATGTGTACAAATATAATGGTGGGACTGACATTGTCAATATTGCAGCTTAAGTATTGTAAATTTTACATAATTTTTTATACTTTTCAACTTTTTTCCCCCCAATGGTCAAGCATAACAAAAAAAAAAGAAAAGAAAAATTTCCAAAGGTCACTATGCAGATATTTTAATGATTTAAAAATTAAGTAAAAGATTAAAATTCTAAAGTTTGCATGTTCACAGTCTGGTTGTGTGTGCACATGTAGTTTGATTCTTGATTACTGTATTTAAAGGGCAATATTATAAGAAACAATTTAGCAAAATGCAAGCATAAATAAAATACAATTTGCTGCATGTATTTGACGATGAAGATAAAAGGATGGGACATAAATGAAGACGGCCTTTTAGAAAGAGCCGAGATTTTATGTTGAGCTCAGGAAGTCATATTTCAAAACACACCAGAAAATGGGAAAATGAATTATTGAGCGGATGAAGACAACATTGTTGTACAGGAAATTCACAGAATTCTCCAGACAGACTGAAAAGGACACACACACACACACACACACACACACACACACACACACTTGTCAGCATGTAACATTTTACTAAAAAAAAAAAATGTGTAAATCCTGTGCATATATTATAATAGCAGTATAGTCTATATCTCATTATTATCATTATATATTTATATTCACTTTCTAGTATGTTTAATGAAATATGAACACAGCAGGTAAAAAAAGGCCAAACAGAGTGTAGGTGACAGGTGGGGTCAGATTTCTGACTGCCCTCATGAAAGGAATGTGACAAACAAAACATTTTAATGTAGGCTACAACTAAAATATTAATACCAGACTTGGACATGCTTTCTGTTCACTTTTCACACACCTCGCTTGTGTTTTTCAAATGCTGAAATAAACCAAATTACCTTGGAGGTCTGTACAGCAGAAACATATGAAACCAGACAGATGGCTTACCTCGATGCTACCAAAAACTACATTAAATATTAAAGGTTCATTTTAAATCTTTATGATTACAATCAAGTAGTCCTTGGGAGAAATAAACAGCACTTTATAAATACTATAGCAACTTAAATGTTATTGTATTACATTCCTTTGTCAATATTGTTGTCTAAACACTGTGGATTTACTGATAAATTACTGTACTGGAATTAACTGTTCTCCTGAAATGTCAAAATTTGACATAACAAGTCCTTTATATTGAGAAATAATGCATCAGTAATAATATCACAGAATATACAATAATACCTTATTTATAATACATAATTATAGTGCTGCATGTATAATAAAGTGAGAAGTGATGAGTACATGATGGTGTTTTTTAATAAATTGTGATAAGTTTTGATTATGTGTTCTTATGATATACCTACCTATGCATGTATCTAGCTCTTCACAAGTATTGTAGATAAGCACATCTTACATGATATACCTGCCTGGCTTCATAGAAATGTGTTACAATCCTCTGTCTCTCTCCTGTCATACGTGTCTATTTATAACACATAAACAAATACTGTGTTCAGAGAACTTGTTGCAGAATGACAGAATAAAACCCACGTATAGCGAACGACCTCTCTCTCATGTTTACAATGTCAGAACGACACCATTCAGTAACGTCCCACATAGTCACTGTGACACTTCATATTTCTTCCTCCCCATTGTTTTGTCACTGCTTTCTCTACAGTTAATTTTACATTTTAATGACATGATTCACTCCTGTATCCATCTGTGATGCTACCAGTGCTAATTCCCTCGGCTTTCTGCACGACGCTGCTTTTGGGTGTTATATTAAGCGCTGCAGACTGTACACTTCGTTATGTACTTTGATGAAACGGTCACTTCACAAATGGTTTTATAGACACCGAATTAATGAAAAGAAGAGAACAGATGACTGTCTTGAGGCTAAATATATTATTGGTCTTTTAAGTAATGCAGTAAGTTTATGTGGCCCCCACGTCCTTGAAGATCAGACGTTTTTTCTCAGCTCCATGCTTACTGGCCATGATGTTAAGATTTTAAATAATATGAGTCTCATGATACTAACATGCTAACATGGAAAAGCATGGGTCTGGTCATCAGTATAATTACGTTACTGTAGGATACTTGATCCAGGGGGAAAACCAAAAAGAGATTATCATATTGTAAATTTTCATACACCCCAGGACAGTATCAGCCATTCACAAATACCAGGCTTGTCGTAAAGATCATGCCACAAACAACCCACCCATCCATTCACTTTACCACATCATCCAGTTCACGGTCATGGGAAGCCTGGACCCCATCCCAGGAAGCATGGGGCAGGGGACACCCAGAGGTGCAAAGCAATCGTGTTAGCCACCATGCCACCCCTACCACAAACCAGTAGGCCTCAAATATTATCAGCCAAAAAAGGAGGTAATTCGAGGTGTTGTCAGGGGAAAACAAAAAAAAAAGCAGATTGTGCAGAGTATGGCAAAAGGAGAGACCAGAAGCGTGGTCGATGGGAACACAAATGTGGCCTGATTCCCCACATAGACAGCAGCTATGAAAGAGGAGAGAGGTACGTAAGTGAGGCAGAAGATGAAGACCAAAAGACCAAGTGACACCTGCTGAGACTGGTGTCCACGGGCAGTCTCCAACACTAAAACAGATTTATATGGCTTAAACTGAGCCTGAAGTGCACTTGAGCCATTTCCTAATATTTTGTGTGATTACTCTCACGTTCTTTCAGGGCATTATCTTCTCGCCATTGGAGGAGCTGGAGAATTCTGTAATAGATTAAGCTGTATTTAATTAGCAAAAAGAATTTCCCCTTTTTAGAATAAGTGCTTTTTCCGACTGATGATTTTTAAGTGTTATCGGCAGGATACTTTAGAAGCAAACTGCCAAGAACAACAACAGAAAAATAAAAAAATAATAATAATTCTGTGTTATAAAAAAAAGCCCTTAATTAATCTTTGTGATCTTGCTGTGCAATAAAATCAATATGCGTAACCGAGGATATACCTGTAGGAAAGTAATAACAAAAAAAGAAAACTAAATGAGGTGATTACATTGATGGAACCAGTCATGGATGAGAATAATTATTTCACTTCTGAAAGCTACCTGTGTGCTTAAATGCTGACAAAAAGTATGGCGAGATCATGCATCTTAATTTAATTTAGTTGAGCTCCAAGCCTATACCCAAAGTCATTTGAATTTCCAAGATAATTGCGATAGCAAATACATGATTGAACTTGGTTATGCACCTACTCCAGATCTGCTGGCATAATAGCTATGATAAACGGAAGAGCACAGCATGGAAAAAAATGTACAATTAAATGTTATTACAGTGTATATGTGGTACAAAGCTCTGTGCTACACACTGTGTAATCACAGAGAATTAATGCATACATTAAGGCTGGACTTGCATTAATAATAGTAATGCATTTTTTTAAACTCTAACTGGCTAAAGCAGCTTGGAATTCTGGGTAATAACACATGCACTGTGAGCAAACCAAAGGTCAATATTCTTAAGTGAAAGGAGTAATACTGCTATTAATTTCTCATCAACAGCACTACAGCAAGTCATAAACTTACCGTTTGCATGCTGAAAACCTGCGTGAAGTTCTCGTTACTGAACTGAGGTTTTTGTAAAGTAATTACATGGGTAGGGTTGCATTTTCTGACAGAGGTGGAGTTTATGAGGAGTAGTAGGTATGGTTACATTTTTTTCTCAGTTTTTTTGCCAGTTTATATATTTATTTTTTAGACAAATGCTGAAATAGTAAAACCAAATGTACTTTGTCAGTGTAAAAGTTACCATCCCTGTGACTTAGATTTGTCTGTTCTTTTGAATGTGCATTTAGGGGTTTGTTGATTAAGATACCTTCAAACAACTGGTAGACTAAAGGTGTTCAGGAGGGCAAAGAAATCAGACATGAATATGACAAATCGAGGAGAGGTGAAACCAGGAGATATATCGAGGGTTTTTTTAAGATTAAAGACGTAAGAATTACTGGGATATGAATACACCAAAATGTGGAATCCAGAAAACCTTTCATGTACAAGGAAAGGATTTTGAGACAGTTCACCTGGAATAAAATTTCCCAGGTTTATACACATAAATAAGGGAATTGTCTTAAAATGCTCAAACAGGACTAATGCACTAAAAATAAAAATTTCTAACAGCAGCTCTAAAACTCAGGAGCATAAACGGAGTTTGAAAGACCACAGGGGACAGGTGGCAGAGGAGGGTTAGTGTGCTTTGTCACACGGTAAACAAGGTAAAAACACTGAGATGAGAAAAAAGAACTATAGGTAAGGAAACAAAAAATAAATGTGTAGGATTTCTGAAGAACTCTAAGAGGGCCAGCACAAGCACATTCAGAAAGGTGTAAAGAGAGTATCAGAGGCCAGATGAGACATATTCACACAGGCTGGAATCAGAAGGCAACACCTGGAGTCACAAATGATCAGACAGCATATGGGCAACCGGTGTGGCCAGTGACAGAGTCATTAAGGAGCATTGTGGGATGGGAGTTCATTTTCTACAAAAGAGAAAAAGTGGGAGTAATAGTTAAGATGGACCTGTAGATAGGTGTCAAATTCCATTACCACCACTTCCTTCAGAGCCACTCTTTCAGCACTGAATTTGCATCTTCCTGTCATTGTTAATCATTAAACCAGCTGAGCATCGTTTGACCCCCCTGTGAACTGTATTACTTCTTGTACTCTACATGCTCTGCTTCAATTTTCTTCCTGGTGACTCTTGATGTCCGTCTTTCAGATGCCACCTCTTCTGCTGGCTCTGTGAATCCCTTCTTGTCTAAGATACGGAATTCCTCATTATGTGCTGCCGATGAGCATCCATGTCTTCTGCCATAATTATTTTGATTAATGTTTAATTTTGATTAATGTTTCTTTGCATAGCCACCTCCGGCTTTTTTGCATGCTGTAATTGTAGTTAATACCCCACTGTTCCATGGATGTAAAATCTATTACTATGGTTAGAAACAGAGTGTTTTCTGAAACGCTACTGCTGCTGAATTTTTATGTAAAATAAATTCAGTTTTAATACCTGGAGCTTTCCCAGGAATGGTTCTTCTCCTTGGTCTTTACTGATTGCTAGAAAATATGAAAAACTACAGTGAGCTAACAAGCTCCCAGTTTATGTCCTTGTTAATGATGGTTCTGAGATGCCTTTCATAAAAGCTCACCTCTGCTTATAGTCAGGATACTGTTAGCCTTGTTGCCTGGGTGTGGGGGAGGTAGAAAGAGAAAATGTAAAACAAAGGAGAGAATTTTATGATAAAGCTGTGACTGGAAAGTGTTCTACACACAGATGAGAGGTAAGGATAAAGACTTGTACCAATGAAAGTAATGAAAGACCCATCCTTTCCCAAAAAGGTGTGACCACACTGAGCAAAACACAGGCTGAAAACAGGAGATGCAGAGCATGTGTTATAAAGCCCATAATATAAGTCCATAATTTAATGCAATTTAACTCAATGTAGGAATGATAAGGACAGTATGTATTTTAGTGCTATAATTAGTGTTGAGATAAACCACTTAACATTATAATGGGTGTGAAAGTGAGGTAATGCGTAAATGTCAGAAATTACTCTAACTTGCTTTTGTAAGTAGATATCCTCCTTTGTATAACTTTACAATGATCAGTTAATTATTTGATGTGGAATAATGTATTTCAATAAATGACAAAAGTTGGTGTGTAATACTAATACATCAATTTTGAGGCAACCTCAAAGGAAGAGGAGTTTTTAGGGTTGATACCGTACGTCTGCTGCACAACTAGGCACACTTAGATTTGAAGTCACGAGGTGTACATATTTCAGCGGACAGTAAAAGAGAAAGCAAAAAAAAGAAAGTAATAGAGGCAAGTCACAGAAAGCTTAAGGCTTTATGGGTAAGTGCTTAGAAGTTGAGGGAAAGTGATAAAGAGAAAATGGAACATTTCAGAAGCCGTGCACCGGCCTCTCATTTCCACTTAGTGTGGAACCTTTTCTACCTGCAAGATTACGGTCTCTCAGAAGCTCTGACTTTTGAAGATATGTCGTACGCTGCTTCGCAAACATTTAAGACAGCGCGTTTAAACGATCTCATCTCTAGATATTCTCGTGCTCCATTTTGTATTTATTAATTTTGTCGTTAATTCCCAGAGACGAATTTGACAATTCCGGTAACTGTTTACTTGCTTTGTTAAATAACTTTAAAAAAACAAGTATCTGCCTGGTCATTAAGCTTATTTTCCTAAACTATTATGCTTATAAGATACAGGAAATAAGCACATTTAAGCTAATTTTATAGCATATCTATTAAGACCAGTAATAACATCATGCTGTTCTGATATTCTGTTAAACTTCAGTAATGTAGGGTGCTTAAGCTAGAAAACAGCATTAATGCTATAGGCTGTTTTGTGTGGTTTTGGCTGTTATATTAAAGACCAAACACCACCTCCTCGTTTAATTAACACTTAGCCCTTGCATTTGTGGATTTCTCTCACCTTATCTCTCCATCAGAGAACTGGAAGTCTAAGAAGTCATACCTGAGGCAAAACAAAGCAAAATTGCAAGCGGTTAAATATAGAAAGTAAGGAAACGGAGACAACGAGAAGAAGAAACTGGAATGTTAAGTTATTCATTCTTATTCAAATTGCAATCAGGAGATGCAAAGCAACGAACCTATTTGTTTGATGAAACAGTCAATCAAGGTCTGTCAGTCAAAGCCGTCAGATTACGTTGTCTGTTATGTATGTGCTTGTTTACTTACAGCCTCGGGCGCGTGCACACGCACACACACACATACACACACGCAGAAAATGTGGTTGTTCAGCTTTTCTTGAGCTATGTCTGTGTGTGTGTGTGTGTGTGTGTGTGTGTGTGTGTGTGTGTGTGTGGGGCAGCAGTAGCAGTAGTGTAAACGTTAATGTCACCATCCTTTGAAGTCACTCTGAGGTCACAATTAAAATGGTAGTTATAAATCAAATTTCCTATTCTGAATATTACACCCCAAATCATGTTTCTCACATATATACCAGAGACAGACCAGCCCGTAATGATCTGTGGGCCTGTGTTCTGAGTCCGTGTCACACGCCATGACAGGGCGAACAATAATGAAAAATAAAATGCAAACCTGAAATTTTCTTCAGGGATTGTGATGTATTTCTCTCCCATCTATCTTTGTAAGACTTTGCCCAGCTTCACAGCTGAAGTCCTCCCATCTTAAACAGTCTTAGTGTATTGTTAAACGTTCTTAACAATGGGATATGTTTCAAGTCCCTAAAAGGTTGGCGTAATCTTTCAGCCTAAGGAAGTCTACTTTTGAAAGTCACTTCTGCTTATCAAAAGCAAACTTTTCTTTCACAAAGAGAAGTTGCTATGGCGACTTCAGAGGAGTCTCTCGGAATATTAAAGGACTCGTGTCGAACTGGAGAGACCTTCCTACTAATCAGATTGAATTGTGGTCATCCTTGATTTAGAATTCACAGATTAATCTTTCAACCACAATGTTTATTTATTCATCTATATATTTCTCTTTTCCCCCAAACTGATGACTTAACTCTTCTCCTGTCTTGTTGAAACAGAACCCCTCATCAAAAGTACCCTTAGTCACATAGTAATCTCAGCATTCGTACCAGTTCTAAGACCTACTACCTGGATTGGAATGCATCAGTAATATATTAATAAAACACACTGACGGGGCTGTAGCTGACCTTACATTGTAGCATTGACCACTGTCCATGGTGCTGAAATTCCTTTGAATCACTGCTCAGTGCTGCCACATACCTCTTCCCTGAGTGTTAATACCACTGCTGACACCACTGCGCGGTACTATGCTATGTGTTGCTACAGTTGACTGCAGAGCAGAGTTTTGAGAGCAGTTCAAAAACATCTGACATTGTTCTTTAAAGAAAAGGTCAGTGTTCAATTGAACAATTATAATGAGAACAGATGAGTACTCAGTCTGTTTCAATATTCAATCACAGTATTAAGAACAATATTGACTAGGTCACCTTCTGAGAAGAACTAGTCAAGCACCAATTGGGTTTTAAAGCATAAATTTTTTTTTTCAGTTGACAAGAATAAAACAAATACCAAAATATTTGTCCTGTGGTTTTATTGGCATTTAAATAATTTTTTTGTGTTTAAATTTTCATGAAAATAAATGGGTAAAATATACCATAATGTAAGTTCCTTTTTAAAAAATGTGATATACTGTATGTTGATTTGTGTCCAAGGGAGAGGGAAGTAGAGTGTGAAATATTCTCTTCATGAAACTAACTTTGATGTCCTGCATTAAGCAGAACTTCCACTGACCCCTGAAAACAACATTAAGATTCTTACACTGCCCTAAAGCAGACAGAATTGGGCATGTCTCTTTCAATAATAAGAAATGATATATGTGCTTGTGAGTGTGTGCATATATGTGTGACTGTGTGTGGGTGTGTCTGTGGTTGTCTGTGTATAGGTGTGTGTGCATGTGAGTGAGTGTCTGTGTGGGGGTGTGTTCATGTGAGTGAGTATGTGTGTGAGTGTGCGCGTGTGCATGTGTGTGTGCGTGCATGTGGGTGGATGGGGTGTAATGTATGCAGCATTGTCATCCCTACTCCTATGTCTCTAAAAGCCACATTTTGCATATACACACATACATATGGCCAATACCCGTGTGTCTTGACAGGTAGTGCAGGAGCGTGGGTCACAGGCCTTCACAGGTCAGAACTGCATGCTCCTTGGAAGCTACCTACTGTGAAATCATATGTAGCTCAGGTCAGTTCAAAGACCAAAAAACATTTAATTAAAAAGGAATGACCAGTAAGAAAACACCACAATCTGCCTTAGCCAAATGTGGAACTAAGTGCTCAGAGCCCATTAAAGCACCATGACATCATTTGGATTTAGTAACTTTTTAAAATATTTATGACAGCATTGGCTCAGCCACCACTAAATTGGTCATGAGCAAATTTTGCTTAAATTCTGCTGGACATGAGCGCAATTTTTTCAGTTGTAACGTTGTAATGGCTTCTTGCTAGCATGTTGCCTCATGTTTAGCTGTAATTATACACGATAGGGCCATGTTTTGCTTGTTTCTAGTCTGACACTTAACTGTTGACTTAAGTGCCATAGTGCTAATCTCAGGGTGCATACTTGGCGCTGTGAGTTTCCATTTATGTGTGATAAACATATTTCTGTTGTGTTGATACACTATGGCTTTTCACTGATGCTGTCACGTGACCTTTTTGGACCAATTGTAAGGAGTGAACATTTGCTGTTGTTGGCCTCAAGTGTACAGAGTCCTTGTAGAGAATCTGCAGAACTAGAAGTGATATCCTGTATCCCTTGAAGGTAACGGTCTTTGTTGTAGCCTCAGGATTTTGAAAGCACATAAACATAACACAGACACTCTAATTCACGTTGTACTTATGAGATGAACATGCACAAGCACACGGTAATTTCTTCACCATTGACAATGTAAATGACACAGTTTAAAATATGAAATTCTCTCTTTGCATTGTGTCATCAGATTTTTAGTTGACTTCGAAAAAGTAAACAGCAAACATTAATGAATGCTGTGTAAAAAAGGTTTAACATATAAGTAAACAAACTAATAACTAAATAAATTTAGTCTCAGTCTTATTAATAATGCAGCTTCCCTTCCAATATTGACATCAGGAAAAAAAAAAGTTTACAGCATTAATTTCAGACACTTTGTCTGTCTGAATAATTGATGAGATGAAGCTGGATTCTGAGTCTTCACACATGTGTTTTGTTCCTCTGTGCCCTGCGGGCAAATATTAGGTATGCAGTGGCAATTTGTGCTGCGGGCTAAAGACGCTGATTTTTAATTGATATATTAAACAGACAAACAGATTGCACAACCTCAGGACATGAACAAAATAGCAACTCAACGTCTCCTCGGGGGCTCAGCAAAGAACATCCCGGGAGAGGCGGATTTTTACCGCTTTATTTCCGTAGGTAAAATGTTACTGAATGTGTGCGCTGCCCATAGTGCCACGACACTCAATTCATCTTAAAACAGTTTTGTTTGTGCTCGCATTTCTGCTCGTTGCTTACCTTTTACATCTCATACTGTTTCCCTCAGTTAGGAGTGCAAGCAAAACCGCAGGCGAATAGTGTTTCTTTAACCGTGACTTGCCGCATGACTTTAAACTGACCTAAAAGCATTGCAAAGTCGTTTAAGTGCCACCTGAGGTTTCTCGCGGTTGCGTTTTTAATTACGACTGGTCTTTTAATCAATATCAGGAGCATTTCTTTTGGGGAGTTTCCCTTAGAGGTACCATGTGGACCACCTAAAGACACGCTGCTTCATGACCCAGGCGTAGACACTTTGCGTCCAGAGAGCTGGGTACCAGCTTTGTGGCGGTCACGTTTAAGAAAATCATCACCATTTCACTAAAAATAAAAAATTAAAATAACCAGAAATTCGACAACGCATCTTATCGTATTCATTTTGTTGTGAAAATATACGTGTATACACAATACACACACACACACAATATAATTTCTAATGGAAATAAATTTTGAGTATGGTGAGAATCCTATAACCAGTTCAGTTTGATATATAAGCTATATAAACCGAATAATAACCTTCCCTCCAAGTACAATAAGATTTACTTATTGTAAATAGGTGTATATTTACCCTTCTGAAAAGTATGAACAAATAAATACAGAAAATTTGCCCTTATACTCTGGGACCTGGGACATCAAGGTATCCTAATAAAATTTTACCTATTGCCAACAGGCAACAAAACATCAATAATATTACCCCGTAAAACAAATTAATGAGCAAATGCTGTTTCTGTGTGAAATGTCTAAAACTTTGCTTTACAAGGTTAAAGTCTACCGAGCAAATAGGTAAGAAGTAGTCTCAGCCTGTTTGTCGAAGTTGGAGGTGTCGTTACTTACAAGTACACGGTGGAAGTAATCCAATATTTTTAATAGTGTGAAACTTTAAATGTTTATATTACTGCTTTTTGGATGTCGTTGCCAGCCATATTAACAAACCTAGTAAACAAACAAACAAACAAACAGATAAACATTGCTATAAAACGTAATGTTAATAATGCACTGTCATATGTGCAAAAATGACTTGAAGGTGGCTCTGTGTGCCAGAAAACCTGGGATTCTTAAAGTGAGAAAGCTGTCGAGGCACTCAGCTCCTAATCTCATCTGAATTTTTATTTTAAAGAGGAATCTCTTTGTTTGTTGTGATAGCTAGAAACATGCCACTTTGTGATGGAACCTCTAAAATCTCCTGTGTCCTGGATTACCAAAGAACTGCAAGAGTAAATTTCTCCTTTGAATGTTTATAATTGTTGTGGATGTGATGTAATTTAACTTCAGAGACAAAAGAGCAGCAAACGACTGTTCTTTGACTGATCCGTACTTCTGGGATACCAGATCCAATACATATTACGTTTAAGGCTGTTTCAAACAAATGTTTCAAATAAAAAATATGTTCTGGCAGACAATGAGTATGAGACAAAATGTGAAATTCCATGGCCTGTTGTTTAAAAACATGTTATCAGTAATTTTTACTGTTAATTGAAACACCTTTTTCATTTTAATGGCTTTTATTGTTTAGAGTTCTATCCAGTTTACAACAATGTGGAAATTGGCAATTCAGAATCTCATTAAATACAGCATGGTATGTTGACATTTAATTTTCATCTAGCGAGATGGCATCTGTGACCTCATTCTGTTTGATTTATTCATGTATTTATTTTCACGATATGCGCTCCACATGATTAATACATATTTTGTCACTGTACAACAAATTTGTATTGCAACCCTGCTAGGATATGTTCAACATGTCCATGTTTCTTACGTTCAGATTTCATTGCTCTTATGACCTGTAATAACACGGTGCTATGAGATGTTTATGACAGTGTTATAAAGATATAGCAAAACCAATCAAACACCATCACAAAGTTCTGTTAAAGAGTGATAAAGAAAAACAGAAGATTTGAAAGTTGTTTGTAAGAGATGGATCCATTTTACACTATAGCTTTCCTTTCCCTTCAGGATATACATTATAGGCTAAACTATAACTTTCATTTTGTATCTAACATTACAACACAGATCCTGGGGTAAAATCTTTATGATTACAATCATTGTGAAGATATCATTTTACAGTCATTTTACCTGAAAGGGGCTTGTTCCAGCTGAATGAAACCGATACCTTGATTCCCACAATTCCTTGCTTTTATGCAGTTCTATTCCTCGTGTTTTTTAAATAATACTTCTTCCCCAGACTTAATAGAAATGGTCTGCTTTTGTCATGGATGCTGTAGACTTGAGAGCACTTCATCTAGTGGATATACAAGATGGTGTAATTTACGTGTAGGTCTACATTCTCTGGGTAAGTTGACCCCCAAAACAGTGTTCAAGTTTTGGGCCTAGGCTAGGCAAAAGTTTGTGTAAAGACACCCTCTCTTTATCACTAAATGTATTTGTTATCTATGTGTTTAACACACTTCAAAAATTGTCATTTAAAACTATTAATGTCCAGTTTCTTTCAATGTAACCCAGCTTTAAAATATCTTTCCTGAACATGATAAAAGCAGCGGTAATACTGGACTACATGAATGAACAGCCATTTTGTTTTGTTTCAATCAGTGGTTACACTAAAAAGAGAGAATTCCATTCTACACAATAAATTCAGACTTTAAGTATGTATTTTTTGTTTTAATCATAAACAAAGAGCTATGAAATTAAAAGGAATTCATGAAAAGGTGTGATTGTATTACTGGAAATTCATGTAATCTTTGTGATAATAGAATATTTAAAGAAAGCCGTGTTAATAAACCAGTGTTGTTAGCCAGAAAAGCTTATCAATACATTCAGTTGGAATTACATTTATGTGACTTTATACGGAGGCGGCACGGTGGCGTGGTGGTTAGCACTGTCGCTGCGCACCTCCAGGCCTTGAGTTCAATTCCCACCTTGGGTCTGTGTGCGTGGAGTTTGCATGTTCTCTCTGTGCTTGGTGGGTTTTCTCCGGGTGCTCCGGTTTCCTCCCACAGTCCAAAGACATGCAGGTTAAGTTGATTGGTGTGTCCAAAGTTGTGTGTGTGTGCCCGCCTGCCCGCCCGCCCTGTGGTGGGTTGGCGCCTTGCCCTGGGTGTCCCCTGCCCTGCGCCCTATGGGCTCCAGGTTTCCCCATGACCCTCACCAGGAATAAGCAGTTAAGATAATGGATGGATGGACTTTATATGGAGTGACTGAGCTAACACAAGCCAGGAATACATAGTGGACTAGCACCTATATTTTTTGGAAGGTGTTTACAAAATTTAAATACCTAACCTACAGTATTCATGTGACTGCAATATAAAATGTAATCATTTATTTTTTTATGCAAATTGTAAGCCAGAGTGGTTTTGAGCTCCAGAATTACATTTGGAGTGGAACAAATTGGATTTCATGTTGCTTTGATCTCAATTTTCAAGAAAAAAAAAATCTGCAACTGAAGGTCTGAAGAAAATTGCTCGTGTACACAAAAGAAGATGATATCGACATTTACAACAACAATTAGTGAAAAGAACTGGGTAAACATTCGGTGTTTAATTTAGCTGCCATTCATTGTACTTCTATGGCAGCTAAATTGATTATATATTTATTTCTATATGTATTTACAAAACGTTATGAAGCTGGCACAAGCTTTACCTAAGAACAAACAAAATTTCAACCGACATCAGAACAGAGAGGTTTGCGCAGCCTTTTAATTTGTGGACAGATGGTTAGAAGTTGAGTTGACTAAACAACATCTAAACAAATACCAGTTAGACTCAAAAAAATCCTCAATCAAACCAGAAGCAACTTCAGGTAATACTTAAAATGCATTATTCTTGAGGTAAAATTTGAGGTAATAGCACGTTGATATATATATATATATATATATATATATATATAGCGCCTTTCGCAACAGCATTCCTCAAAGCGCTTTACACAGAAAATTGAAGAAATCGATAAGAAATAGTACTTATACATTTAGTGGCCTGGCAGCTCAATAACCAGAACGTCAGGTTGTGGTGTGGACGTCTCCTGGATCAAGTCCCAGTATAATCAGGTGTCTCCTTGAGCAACACAGTCAAACTCCAGCTCCCCGGATGCTGCATGTGGCTGGCTGCCCACTTCTCCCTTCAAGGGATGAGTTAAATGCAGAGAAGTAATTTCCCTCCAGAATTAATAAAATACTATAAAAATAGTATACATTTCAGATATTTTTGCATATACAGACAACATATATTACAGATATTTTGTGTATCTGATTACTTAAAATGTATTTAACATGAAACTGAATTTCTGTGAATAACAGAAATATACTGTTACATATATTTTTCAGTATTAATGCAAAAACGATATATTAAATATTGTAACGCAAAAGCAGTTAGCAGTGCTCTAATAACATATCTACGCAAAATGTAAAATATTTTTACAATTTTACTGTATCGCTATCGTCATCGTAAGACCAAAAATCGTCAGTCGAGCCATTATAACTTGGGAACCATCTGTATTTAAAATTTAAAAACAATAACTTAATGGGTCCACAAAAAGGTTGAGAACCGCTTCCCTGTGCTGGTGTTAACATAGGGATTGACATGTATGTACCATGTAAGCGGAGTCAAACACTAAGCATGACCCCACAATGGGGCCGGGGGGGCAGGGGTGTGCAGCTTATGGATATCAGTCATTACGCATGTGTGACATGAGGCTGAAATTACAGAACATCTGTGTTTTTGTGCAGCACAGCTGGATGGGATGAATGGAAGATTGATGGATTTCTGTCACACTTGTACACCGTGTGCTTCTGATTACATACAACAGACATACTAAGCACACACGCATGCATATGTGCACTTAGGTTTTGGGGAAATACAGTTTCGCCCATGACAGACAGCCATTATAACGAGCTGATCGCTTACCACTCCAGTGTGCAGCACGCAATTAGGCCCCGTGCCACAAACAGTAAACTTTTTTTGTCTGCCAACAGTCATCAGCACCACTTTATCACAGTGTAAGCTTGGACTCATCATCTCATATAGGCCGTTCTAGGATTTTTCGAAATGGGGGACACAAAGGGGCCTTATTTAGCAAGGAGGGGCCAACCATATGTCTTGCATTGATAAGTAATTCTTTTAAGAACCAATTAATGGAGGAGGGCACTAAAGGGGCCAATCAGATTCAGATGGGGCCTACACCCCTGTGGCTCCGCCCCTAGACCCACCCATGACCTCAAACTGTTCTTGGTCTTAGTCTCCAGACTTGCTTGTCTAGCTTGCTCTGTACAAGTGAGCCTTGCTTGCTTTTGGAAGGTTTCAAATGACATTGGAACCACGATGGATGGTGATATACTGCGTGTACAAGTCATTGGCCATTTTTTAAAACATTAATTCAAACGCAGTACACAACATTTTGAATATAAAATGAAATAGCAAGCCTTTTGTCTGAGGGAGGGATTATTTCCTTTGTTTAATACACAGTAGTATAAATCTTCTGTCCAGCAGCTGTTTAATACTTATACAGAGATTGGGAGTAGAAATGACAGGGATTTAAAATTTTCCTGGTGATTCTTGCATTGCAAGCATTTTATGCTGAAGTAATGGAAATTCAAGGTTAAACAAGAGACATTTATTCTGATGACTGAAATGAAAGTATTTACTTTTTCACCTTCCATTCGAACTGAGAAACACATCCAGGAACAAATGATACTGTTAAAACTCACTTGAAAAATGCAATACAAAGCAAGAAATAATTGTATTTACCACAAACTTGAGATGCTGTGATTGCAAAACAATCTCACTGAAGTGAAAGAACAAGACATTAAGATATGTTTACTGGTGATTTTTTATGTTTTTTTGTTTATGTTGTTTCTGCAAGACAGTGTTTTATTTCTTTGTTTAATGCTGTAACTGTACGTTTAAAGGCGAGCTTTCTAACTGTTCTGTGACATATGATTATATAGATGATTCAGTAATACCGTATGTGTCATGTCTTCTCATCACACATCACGTGGCATGATGCGTTTGACTCCATTTACACTTTGAAACCAACTTATTATTTTTCTCCCACATTGAATGGAAAAAAATTATAACCTAAGTTTGCTTCAGGAACCCTGAAGTGTATTTCTTTCCCCCAAAAAATGATGTGAATTTTATTTTATTCAATACCAGAAGAAATTACATGGTATGAAACTCAAGCTCGCACTTTATTATCTGAGTTACACCATTTTATTCCTTGATGCATTCCGACTGCAAATTATATGGTTTATGAATCGTACAATTTACACGGTGTTGGTTATTCATAGTTCATATATCAGTTATTTTTTTCTTATCTCAGTGTCAACACCTGTCACAGGTATCCCAGGTGTATTCAATTTACAAAGGCGATGTGGCCTATTCACGTGTCGGGGATCCTGATATTAAGTGTCACATGATTCATCTGGGATGGTTTTTGAAAAAGTAAATACTATGGAAACTATGGAAACTAACTGTATTGTGATTGCCTGGTCCAATACACATCAAAACACACATTTTAAACACATTAATTATTAAGCTGTGTACTTTTTTAACTTAAAAAATTATTTAAAATATCTACAATAATTATAATGGTGAAATGAATACAAATTAGAATATGAGGGTTTACAAGTGGATAATTGGAATGGTTTTACTTTCTTGTGTTGTTGTTCCTGTATTAGGTTTTGATGTAAGTCTTCCTTTGTCCCTCAGTGAAAAATGATGCGTTTATACTGAAACTTTATTAAAATGCAAAATGAGCCAAGCCGAACAACGTCAATACATAAAAAAATGTCCAAATGTTGTCGTAATGACGAACTGAAAACAGCACAGACGCGGACTCGGCTGGTCAGTGTTAAACACGCTCTTATTGCTGTATGCATTATTTTCCCCGTCTTTCAGTCCCCGATCAGTTGCAAACATTATACTGTTTTCAGCGCGGCTGTATGCATCTGTTGTTTAAGAATAAAGACCCGCGGGATTCGGCTGCCACGTTTTGTGCAACTGGTTACATTTTTGTGTGTGTGTGTGTGTGTGTGTGTGTGTGTGTGTGTGTGCGCGAGCGCGAGCGCTTTCGCTCACGTCTCAGGTGGCCGTAAATCAAACCCGCTAAGACCGCTACAAAATTTTGACGTAATTAAGCAGCGTCCTTTTGCAGACCCCCGGTGCAGAATGTTACTCAGAATTGTTCTGCTCGTGACTCAAATGTGTTTGCAGAGCTCGTTACGGAGGCAATGCAACGAATTTGTCTCAGAGATACTTTTGTGTTATATATTTATGGTGAAAAAACAGAGCTTGGTGGGTCAGACGGTAGGACCTCAGGCTGGGATGAGAAAGCCTCCCAGTTTGAATCCCGGCCCAGCCTGGTGTGTCCTTGAGCAAGATGCCCAGCACTTGTTCCCCAGGTGCTGCGTTTGGCCACCTGCTACTCCCCCCAGGGGATGGGTTAAATGCAGGGAAGTCATTTCCCTCGGGGATTAATAAAGTACTATAAAACTTAACTTTATTTTTTAAGAAGTAATCTGAAGCTAATGTATGAACTGCTGAACAGCTACACCTGAAACACATGTTTGGAGACAGACAGATTTAAACAACCTGTGCAGAGTTTAGACTGACTGAAATTTAAGGTTTTCTTTCTGATACTTTCAATCATAAAATACTGTTTCATACCAATAAAATATATTCAATCAAAAAAAAAACAGTTACAGTATAGACACTTTGAAATTATAATTGTTATTACATAAGATTTAAATTCTGTGTTCTGCTCCTTCAAAAGTAGACAAAACCTCTCATGTGAATTTATTCCCATTGGCTTTGGCCTTGTGACTATCGTGTTTTATGGATGAAAATACCAGGCTGTTTAAAAATCATCGGAAATACAATAAATCTAAAACTAAAGAAGAAATATTAAGACTCAGTACTGTTCTCATGAAGTTACAACAGAAGTGACAGAAATATGAACATGAAGAAAAACAGATTTCAAACATGAAACATGAAAGCCTTTCCCAGAGAGCACTGGTCTTCTAAGAAAAGCAGTGAAGCCCTACAGAACCAGCAACAAAACATCTTACTGAAAGTCGTAGGTCCAAGTAACTTGCTTTTTGCAGTCACACGAGAGCACCATACACCTTTTTGCCCAGAATTTCAAGCGTTAAGCCTAATGCAAGTGTAACGCTACTAACGCCTGAACAAACACCCTCCCTACAGAGATTACAGCACTGTGCTGTGGGCATTTTCTCATCATCGAGAGCTTTCAGGTTTGTTCAGCCCAAGGACAAAACAAGTTGGAACAAAGGACAGGGGAATATTGAAAAGGACCTTGACTTGACTTCTGCTCTGCTGAATTCAGGCTTGGGAGAACATTCACCCTCTCGCAGGACAACCGTGCTAAGGTCCACAGTGTCTGTTACACAAATGATCTGTCTGATAAACTTAGATTATGTGGGAAAAGTGTGCCAAGGGCTATGGTAAGGCACCGTACAGGTGCAGAGGGAGTTACCTCTGACTAACTTCTCCAATAAAATTAAACCTGATATTGTGCAAAAGATCATGCACGCTACAAGGTGAAAGTTTGGACAAGCCTTATCAGAAGGAAGGATTTCTTAACCTTTGTAACTTTTTACCGTTTTCAATAACAGTGAAAGCATTGAAGCTGTTAAATGACTTGTGTGGAACGATGCAGTCAGTACAAAGCAGAAACAAAAACAAATTAAAGCCATTTTATTCATTCGCTTCTTCAAAATAGGCACCTCTTGCCAAAATAGGCACCTCTTACCTTGATTACAGATTGCAAACTCTTGCCACTCTGTCCTCAAGCTTCATTAAACGTTCACCAGGGAGGCCTTCCAACCAGTCTTGAAGGAGTTTGCAAATTTCCTGAGCACTTTTTGGCTGTTTCCCCTGCATTGTCCAGTATAAACAGGCATTTAACTGGTTGTGTCCAAACATTTGACTAATAGCCTACTGTTGTGTCAAGTGTCTCTATATTTTCCTTTGCGATTTCAATGTGTAGATAATTCAGTCTAAATGGTTTATTTCTCAGCTTGTAAAAAAGTATATGTTACCTAATACATTATAGAAAGAAATGATACTGTTTTGCGGTTCTACGTAGTCAGAACAACATGAAACATGCTAAAGTCTATCAAAGTATTGGGTCTGTACTGTGTTCCCTAAAGCAAAGTGCTTCAAAAAGTGTTCTGTCTCTGTGAACTTGTGAGAACAGTGTAGACGTATGGAACCTAAAAACCATGTCACTCAATAAGCGAAGTGTTGATGTTTCACAGTGAAATGACTGTTCTATGGTTTCTAGTGTGTCACACATCAAAATGAGTGTTCGATGACTATTAAAGCGTCTCTCGTTGTGAGATGTGACGATGCCTTATATTTAGCTGTTCCATTGTCTTGCCTGTGCCAGTCTCGCATATGGCTGCCGAAGCCCTCCCAGAGAAGTTTGGAATGTGCCGCGCCGCTCCGAGCAACTTGACTACAACAAACGTGCACCGAGGGACCCGTGCTCCGTTTTCGATGAGACAATCTGAAGGTTCCCGCATCCGTCGCCGAGACGCAAAAGGCATGCAGATCCACATTCAGAACAGCATCCTTCCAACTGAGACATATGGGTGGACTAATTAAAGCAGCACTGCTCCTTTTGTCAAATCCCTCCATTTATGTAACTCTATAGATGCTATCAGTTGGACCGCAAACTGGAAAAGACACAACAGACTGAATTTGGGGAGGGCGGGGGTGCTATTTCTGGATCCCCCGTTTAACAGGTTTTCAGGTACCTAAAGGGATATTTTTCCAATGCAAAAACACCCCATCAACCATAGTAAATATATCACACAAGAGAACCTCATTTAATGAGTAATTTTGGGAATCAATGGTTGTAAGTAATTTATATTGGTAATTAATGAATTTGTTCATTGTAATGGAGAATCGTTTGGGTCATTAGTCTCCTCAGTGTTCTAATTTACCTTTACCTAGTTAATGCCTTCTAAGTACATTTAGTTTAGTTAGAAATCACCATCATATATGACATTCCTATTTGCATCAGTAATTTAATTTTAAAACTTAGTCATATTGCATTATTGCATTACCCTTTCTGAGGAGTATGTATCTTGCCACAGAATAAGTTTTAGATAAAATAGTTTTATTTAAAAATAAATAAATAAAACCATTTTGGCTGGATTAAATTAAAAACAATGGTTATGTCATTTTAAAGTACTTACTTTTAAAACCGGATTGGCACTTATTACAGAAAAGTCAGGGAAAGTGAGCAGGATGTAGAATATATCTTTTATAGTTTTAATTTACTGTTATTAATTTTGACAAAAACCAGTACAACTACAGCACATAAATGTTTTAACATTTTTTATGCTACTGAGCCAAGTTGAATATTTTCAATACATTTATAAAGCTATGATTCAAATCTGGATTTTCAATGTGATAAATAAGCTGTTTAAAAATTAAAATGTTAATTTAACAGCATATTCATCATTTTGTAAGCACACATTAAATGGTTCATTTTATTTGCATATAGCACCTTTCACAGTTTAAACTGCCTAATAAATTTAGAAAAGATGGTGATTGGTGCATGATGTTGTAGTCAAACAGCCATTTGTTTTTGTATTTAATATGTATTTATTTACATAGTAGCTTCTCATTTTGTATTCAAATTGTTCCAGCGTGCGGCATGCGCTCTTGTTTTTATTTTATTTATTTATTTATTTATTTATTTATTTATTTTTGTAGTGGTGACGGAATTGCATCATATTTTAATTTT